>JAMKQA010021292.1:0-33863 GCA_024699735.1 Posidonia australis | reverse complement strand
TAAGGCACTTAGCATGGCATGGCATATCGCCCTCGAGCGTATATAGCAAAAGGCTGAAAAGCCAACATTTCATAAGCATTGGAGAAATCATAGAAGACCAATTTTATCAGGCATACGAGGGTGCCTAACACCTTCCTCGTACGTAATAGGGATCCTTACCCTCATTTCTGGTTTTCGAAGACCTTTTTATTGTTTTGCATGATTTTTCATGTGTGTTTTTGATTTTCCTCGTCTTCCATAATAGACTAGGTGGCGACTCCTGCATTTTGCATTTTGTTTTGTTTTTCTGCCATAGCTTTGTCGACTTTTCGCATTTTCTTTGCGATCTCTCCGCCGGCATGGTTACAGCTATCTATGGGGGTCCTTTTATAGGAAACTCTCAAGGGTAATGCATGGGAATGGGGAGAGCCTCGTAGACGAAAAGCCTGGAGGATTCCATGGCATATTCGCTGCTGGAGGTAACAGCTATGGGAGGTGGAAAGCCAGCAGCCCGCAGCTTGCGAAGTGGTGTGCGCCAGGGATGTGCGCTGGCTAGGTGCGCCACCTATGTGTGCTAGGGAAGTGTGCTAGCTAAGTGTGCTAGCTGAGTGTGCTAGGTTGGTGTGCTAGCTGGGTGTGCTAGGTTGGTGTGCTAGCTATGTGCTCTCCCCTACTAGTCTGGTTTTTAAATTGGGTTGCAGGCTTGCTACGAGTTTAGGGATTGGTTCAAGGATCAGCCACATCCAAAGCAACAATTGGAGCCTTATCAATGAGTCACCTCAAAATCGGGGTGTCTATAGATGCCCCTCCCTGAGCGAGGTCGAGGGACGTAGGGAACCAAGACTGATGCTCAGGGTTGACAAGATACTTCCATTTTGAGGTTACAGAAGGATGGTGTTTGCTATAGGCAGTAAATCACTTATTCGGCGGATGCACCGAAAGTCATGACTTGTTGCCAAATGCAAATGCAAATGCGAGATGCGTGCACCTACTAATCTAAATGTTGGGATGTGATGCTAATGCATGATGCAAATGCAAGAGCCGATGCTGAAATCCGATGCAAAATTAATGCTAATGTTGAAAACACAAACAAAAGAAGCACTGGCAAGAAAAGGATAAGTTGTCAGACTCAGCAATCGGATTATGAGGTTATCAACCAAAGAGACGGGATATGACAAGCTAAACAAGCCTTGCCAACCCCAGCCGCCTGACAGCGTGACAGTTGTCAACCGAGTAGTTGGGGGTACCAGCCCAAGAAAAGGAAAGGGGGGCATGACAAATAGAATATTTGTCAAGCAAAGCAGGGCCTGGTCCGCACCGACCAAAGGCGAACAAAGAGATTTCGCGCCCGCGAAAACTCAAAAAGGAAAAACAAAAGGACCTTGACCGCCCGGCCAGAGGGTCCAACAACTAGATTCCTCGCTTGTGGAAATCCAGACGAGAAAAGAAAAAGGACCTTGACCGCCCGGTCAGAGGGTCAAACAATTGGATTTCCTGCCTGGAGAAATCCGAGGAAAGGGCTAGGACCTTGACCATCCGGTCAAAAGGTCGAGCCACGGGATTTCCTGCCCAAGGAAATCCAAGGGGCTAGGACCTTGACCATCCGGTCAAAAGGTCGAGCCATGGGATTTCCTGCCCAAGGAAATCCAAGAAAGGGGCTAGGACCTTGACCATCGGGTTATCAATGAGTCACCTCAAAATCGAGGTGTCTACAACTACAGATCCAACTTTTGAGCAAGAAATCCTATCTGAGCTCATTGCATATGGAGAGGAAGATGATGTTACCAAGGCAGATGGTACAAATGCCAAGAATGATGAAAGTGCGCCCTCACAATTTCAACCTCATGACAATGTCCCAGAGGGCCTTAACTTACATGTAGAGGAAGAGACAAAGCTTGTCAACATCGGCACGGCAGAAGATGTTAACGAAACACGCATCAGTGCCAAATTATCACCACAATCAAAGACAGAATTTATAACCTTCCTGAAAGAATATGTAGATATCTTTGTATGGAGCTACAATGACATGGTTGGCCAAGACATAAAGGTGGTGGTACACACATTACCACTAAAGCCAAATTCTAAGCTAGTTAAGCAAAAACTTCGTAAATGGTGACCTTAATGGCTGTTGAAACTCAAGGAGGAAATCATGAAACAGCATAAAGTCAATTTCCTCAAGGTCGTCCTATATCCTAAGTGGCTCGCAAATGTGGTGCCAGTGCTAAAGAAAGACGGACGGGTTCGCATGTGAATAGACTACCGAGATCTCAACAAAGCGAGCCCCAAGGATGACTTCTCACTTCCTCACATTGATATTCTAGTTGATAATACAGTAGGACATAAAATGTTATCATTTATGGATGGATTTTCAGGATACAACCAGATCAAAATGGCAAAAGAAGGCATGGAGAAGACATCATTCATCACCCCTTAGGGAGTCTTCTGCTACAGGGTCATGCCATTTGGGCTGAAGAATGTAGGCACAACATATCAGAGGGCCATGACAGCGTTATTCCACGATCTCATGCACTGAGAAGTTGAAGTGTACGTGAATGACATGATTGCCAAGTCTAAAAAGCCCGAAGATCATCTTTGTTGCCTAAGAAAGTTGTTTGACCACTTGAGGAAGTATAAACTCCACCTAAATCCCAACAAATGTGTATTGGAGGTGTCCTCTCGAAAGCTCCTTGGTTATATTATCAGCTAGAGAGGAATAGAGGTGGATCCTCGCAAAGCCAAAGCCATTATTGACATGCCTCCCCCTGCCACTGAAAAGAAGTCCACGGATTATTGGGGCGATTATAGTATATCAGTCGGTTCATAGCACAACTCACACCCATATGCGAGCCAATCTTCAGGCTTCTGAGGAAAAATGTGCAAACACACTGGAATGGTGAATGTTAAGTGGCCTTTGACAAGATCAAACAGCTTCTGGCAAAACCTCCGGTCTTAGTTCCTCCCACGTCAGGACGGCCCCTGTTATTATATCTCTCAACTACATAGCATTCCATGGGCACGGTCCTAGGTCAGCATGACAAATCAGGGCGTAAGGAGAGGGCCATCTACTACCTCAGCAAGAAGTTCAATGACTACGAAGTCAAGTACAACACTATAAAAAAAAGTTTGCTTATCCTTGGTGTGGGCCACTCAACGCCTCAGGCACTATATGATGGCATACCCAGTCTTGCTATTATACCGCCACGATCCCATCAAATACCTATTTCAGAAGCCAGCCTTAGTAGGCAAATGTGTCAAGTGGCAGGTTATGTTGTCATAGTATGACATTACCTTTGTGACATAGAAGTCCATGAAGGGACAGGCGATGGTGGATCATTTGGTCAACTTGCCCTTGCCAAAGTATCAACCACTGCAAACACTATTTCCAGATGAAGACATCCTATTTGCAATGGGTGATACAGAGTCAAAAAATCCTCAAGATGAGCACCAATGGTGTCTATACTTTGATGGTGCAGTCAATAAAAGGGGAAGAAGTATTAGTGCAGTCTTAGCAACGCCGCAGGGACAACTAATTCCTTTTGCGAGGAAACTGACATTTGAATGCACTAACAATGAAACTGAATACAAGGGATGCATCCTAGGACTACAGGTGACATTAGAACAAGGTGTCCGAGAGCTTCGAGTATATGAGGATGCAATGTTGGTTATTTCACAAATCAATGGTGATTGGAAAACCAAAGACCAGAAGCTCGTGTTATATCATAAACGCCTGCTAAAGTTTGTTGATGAATTCGAGGAGGTCAAGTTCTCTTTCATGAAGCAGGCCAAGAATGTGTACATAGATGCATTAGCAACCCTGGCATCATGGCCATTGCTACTAGATATCTTGGTGACTTGCATAGAGTAACCTGCACATTGCATGCACATCCAAGATGCAGAATAGACAACCGAATTGCCCTAGTATCATGATATCAAAGTTTTCTTGGTGTCCGATGACTTCCCATCCTGCATCTCCGCAACAGATAAGAAGACCTTGATACGATTGACATCTAAATATGTACTTGGAGCAGGGCATCTATACAGAAGATCCTATAACTAAATGCTTCTTAGATGCATAGACAAGAAAGAGGCAGATATATTGATGTTAATTGGTCATGTAGGCACATGTGGTCCACACATGAATAGAGTGCTCTTGGCCAAGAAGATCATGTTGTAGGGTTATTTTTGGTCTACCATGGAAACGGATTGTTGCTGATTTGTGTGGAAATGCCACAATTACCAAGTACATGGCAAGTTCATACAAGTTCCCCCGCAACAACTGCATAGCATGTCGTCACCTTGGCCTTTTCTACTTGGTGAATTGATGTTATCGAGGCCATACATCCAACCGCATCTAACGGGCACCGATATATTCTCGTGGCCATCGATTACTTTACAAAGTGGGTCGAGGCAGCATCATATAAAACAGTTACAACGGCAGCTACAGAAAAGTTCATTAAGAAAAATATCATTGCCAAATATGGAGTTCCACATGCAATCATATCAGATAATGGAATGAACATTATAGCAAGGAGAGTTGAGGACCATCAAACACCACAGATCCCTGCCTTATCGACCACAAATGAAGGGTGCCGTCAAATCAACTAATAAAAACTTGATCAAGATTTTGAAAAAAAATGGCAGAGACTCACAAGAACTGGCATGAGAAGCTCCCTTATGCACTATGGGCTTACAAGACATCAATCCGAACATCAACAGGAGAAATGCCCTATTCGCTTGTCTATGGCATGGAAGCAGTCCTCCCCTTCAAAGTGAAAATCTTGTCACTAAGAATTTTGAAAGAAGTTGAACTAGATGAGGCAAAATGGGTCCAAGACCGCTACGTTCAGCTAGACCTGATTGACGAATACAGATTACAAGCCCTGCACCATGCCCAGAGCTACCAAAAGCGAATGGCCCGAGCATATCAAAAGAAAGTTCAACCTAAACATTTTGTGTCAGGTGACTTGGTTTTGCGCTCCATTCACCTCCCTGATTTTCGAGGGAAGTTCAGGCCCAATTGGCGTGGACCATTCATTGTGAAAGAAGCCTTGTCCGGAGGCGTAGTCATTCTTGAAAATATAGATCATGAAGAGCAGTCAGAGCCCGTCAACGCTTCCTACCTGAAAAAGTACTACCAGTGATCTTCAACCTCTCCCAACCCTTGCAAGGCATAACGTTACGGTTCATGCGTCTCTATGTTTTTTGCTTTAGCAATTTTGTGTTTCAGGTTATTGCATCCACACATCACGCATGTTGTATCATATGTAGTGTACTTTCTTTTCTTTTGCATTGTAAACATAATAGGAAACACTAGCACAGTCGTTGCCCAATGAGGAAAATCGAAAAGCCAGCCTACTTAGGAAGAGTTTTAATCTTCTTCATATGTTACTACCTGTATGACCTAGGAAGTGAGGGAGTAACTAACCTTAGGGAATTGGACGAAATGTACAAATTCCCAAGGGTCCTATACTTCAAGAGGGAGAAAAAATGTTAGGATGAGAGTGAGAGTGCGAGTAAGAAAAGAAAAACATAGACATCAGAGCACAAAAGAAATGAGAAGATAGAAGACAAAGATAGAAGTCAGCTCCAATGAGAGAAGCATGGGGGACAACTCTATCCCTATAACTCATCTTGGAGAGGAGTTGGAGCATACACCTACTAAGCCCACATTTACAAAGGGACTAGTCACCTCTTGAGTTAAAATTGGAAAGAAGAGAGCCACCTCCCAACCTAGGTGTTCATTACCTCCAAGTAGGGATAACGTAAGTCAGCATGCCTTTGAGAGAGTAAAAAAAAAAAATTATGGAAAAGAGAAAGTATAGGGCCCTCGGAGTTTGGCACGGAGCCCATTTTATCTCAAAAGTCTATGTGATTAAGTGAGAACCACCAATAAACCTACGGATCCAGGTAGGGTCACGTGAGTTGAGGACATTATAGTTCCTTGTAGCAGGCAATAAAGGCTTCCTCAGTGCTGAGAGCACTAATATCTTCTATAAACCATGCATAAATCTTGCTTCCATCTTATGAGTCTTGCATAAATCATTTGACATTTAGCATTTTCAATCGCACCACTTTTGCATTTTGCATTGCTTAGCAAGGCATTTGTCATTGTTCCAACTAGGGACATGCTAGCTGCCTTTTGGGCTGGAATATTGGCAAAAAGGGATTTTCAACCAGGGACATATTAGTTGTCTTTTGGTTGGAAATAAGTCTTTGGCTAGGGGCATGCCAACTACCTTTCTAAGTCAAGAAGATCATTGGGACAATGTTGTTGTCAGGAGCATGTGAGCCAATATAAACTGCTTATTATGGAGAGCATAGATTGAATTCAATGCTAAGACAGACCAAATCAGGTTTAGGATTGATACATTGTAAAGCAAGTCTATCCCTTTATTACAGCTCATCAGTTGTACCAAAAATTACTCACTTGATATAATATACAAGGAAAATTCATAGCAGTGTATCCTTGAATCGTTGTTAGTTGATTCTTGCCCTTTTTGAGCTGCCAGCTCCTGCAAATGAAGTGCCACCAGGAGGAATCTCACTTATAGGCCAAGTTTCTTGAATTTCGGCCTCGTAATCCATCGTGCAACCCGAACCCTCAGTAATGGCAAGACCAGAAGATTCAATGCTGCAACGTATCAAGAGAGCCAACTCGGAGGTTGTCACATTGGAGCCGAGTGCGTACCCTTTGAAGCAGTCAGGCATGGGGCTTTGCTCAATCGAATCCTGGAAAAAGCCAAATTGGCGCTGAACACGGACAGGATGGTATTCTACTCCACCCGTAAGCCCTGGAAGGATAACCAATCGCATGTCGCTGTTGTTAAAGAAAACAGTGAAGGACTTTGCAGCTGTGAACAGAATGCGCCAAACTACAGTATCATCGGTAAGATTCCGTAGTCTCTCGCATAGTTCGTGGACGCCAGGAAGGGTGCGTGAATGATTGGTGCAACTATAGGAGTCGAAGACGGAATGTTAAAAAAGAAGCAAGGTACAGTTAGATAAGCACAGTAAATCACTAAAATAACAATGTTAGCTTACTTGCACCAAGGCACCGCAACCATGGAAATGCCGGGAGTGCTTCAATGCCTGATCCAAGGCAACATATGTCTTTGCCAGAAGAATGGGGGTAAGATCGATTTAATTGGTGATCATGGCCAACGCTACCTCTGCGACCTCAATGGCAACTGTCATCTGGCCGTGACTGAAGATGAGCTCTCCAAGGAAGCGCACTACAAAGCCACAAGCTGCCCACTGATGCCCGATTATTGGCGATCTTGTCAAAATAATCTAGGCACAGCATCGAAGTCAACTTGTCCTTGCAGATGAGGCTTTTCTCGCAAGCACTTCTGGATAAACCCATTAGCTAGCTCAGAACAGAAGAATACCTGCCACGACGCGTGAAAATGGGTGGTGACATGTACGGCGATAGGCCACAGATCTGTTGGACCTCCTCCATGGTAAGAGTAAGTTCCGTCTGCCCAAAGCGGAATACATGGAAAGCGGGTTTTCAGAATCTAACCGCAGCACATAACAAGTGCCAGTTCACCTCCACCTTGGCAATGTTTAACAACGAAGAGGATATGCCCCAAACCCGCAGTTGCTCACGATCCTCAACAGCTCTTGCACCAATCCATGTTTGCAGAATATCGGAGCAGTGTTTTGATGTCACTATGGTCAGATACCCCTGACTGGAAATTATGAAAATAGATGGCCAAATGATTTCTCAAGGTGGAGAGGATCAAACAAGTTCACAAATCTGAAAAATGATGTAAAAACAGAACATGCAGTACTCCCCTTTTGTAAAATATGAGAAAATATGCAACAAATCTGAAAAATGATAGAAATCAAAGCATATAGCTTCTTCCCATTGCAAGAAACTGAAGCATGATGAAAATCGGTACATGGAGTCTTCTTCCTTTGCAAGATACGAAAGAATATGAGCAACAAAGATCAAATGGAAGGAGTAGTATGTGAATTTGTGTAAATATAAGAAATCCTCTTAAAGAGGATTTTTTTTTTCTCTTTATCACATCAAAGAAAACGGGCAAGATCACATACCATTGCAAGCCAAGAAAGAGCGTAACCGACATTGGGAAGGCAAAAACGAAGCCTAAAGGATGTTTGAGGGCTTGAGAATGGTGTTTGTAGTAGGAGAGGCAGTAGATTTTGTTGGGGAATACGAAATAATATAGAAAAGAAAGAGGAGAAGCAGTAGAAAAGGAAAGCAGGTTGATGTTCTGAACAAAGTGCACCAAGCTGGCGCATATTCCTAGTGCACCACCATACAAACTGCGAACAGAACCTTCTCTAAAACATCAAACTTGCCCAAACTAGCATAGTTTTTTAAGACCTGTAGGGAAGCATACATTCTACACACACAAGTAGATACCCAAGAGAAGGATTGCATGCCAAAACAGATTTGCATTCATACACAATTAAAGCACAAAGTACATTGTTCACATACAAGCAATGTACAAGTCGTAGCATTCATACACAAGTAGGGACAAAAGAAGACTGAGCTGAAACAAAGGAATCTACTACTCCTCGTCGGACTCCTCCTCGTCGAAAGATCTCTCCTGGGCGCTCTTAGTCATGAGTCGGTACCCCCTTCGAGTTATCCAGCACGAATACTGAGCAGTGGCGATAGACTGAGAGCAGGCAATAGAGCTTAGGACCCTCTGTGAAACCTCGGTGTCAGAGTGATCCTCCTCAGACACTTCCAAGGTGAATTCTCCACTGGTGGCCACATTCACCTCATTGGCTAGGTAGTCCTGCTGAATTCTCCACTGGCATGTCAAATTTGCAACAATGTCAAAGTATTTGCTATTAAAGGAAAGTCAGAAAGAAGTACTCGTATAATGTTTCGCCACCACAGTTCCTACATGAATTTGCAAAATTGTCAAGTGAACTTATGGCATAAACAAAATGAAATATATAAGCAAAAATAAAGGTCGCTGCATCGGGTTTGAGCACTTAGTCGGTGCACCACCCTTAAGGAAGAGGGGAGAGGAAGATGGCCTTGAGGGGAGAAAGAGAGGAGATGAGAGAGAGGAGAAGATGGGGGTTTCGTCTGGTTTGGGTGGGGAGGAAATAAAGAAGAGGAAGAAGAAATGACGAGTGGGATGAGGAGAGAAATGAATAAGGTAAGTAAATGATGAAAGGAAATAAATGAATTAAGTGTGTGTAAGGAAAAATAAGGAAAGAAATGAGAAAAGGAATGAAATCATCAAGCATAATCCTATTTGCAGTATCAAGTAGTAAGATGAAATGCAGCATATGAACAGTTATGGCAGTTACCTAGTAGGCCCCGTCGTGTACCAGCAATGCAAATAGTTTAATTTCCAAGGTCTAAAATGCAAAATGGTCGTGAAAATTATGTTTTGATCCCCAACACTCCGTAGCTTGCATATGAAAGGCAAATTGCAAAGTGTCAAGAAAATAAACACACAATCTTCAAAAATCCACCAGATGGGGTAATTTATAGAAAACCCCTTAACACCATGAAATTTTAAGAATAACCCACAAAGGATGTGACAAATCATATTTGAGCAGAAATTTACAAGTACTCAATAGAATTTCAAATATCATAGCATAACAACAATTCAACTATCATAAATTTGTCGTACCAGGTTAATTTGCAATAAAGCCTCTCAAGTTTTGGAAAATTACGAATAAGTCCTAACTTTTTGCAAAACTTGCAAACAATGCCAAATGAGATCGAAACCTCAGTAAGGTTCTTTCAGAGAATATTTCACACGCATTTCAGCAAGAATACAGGTTTCCGTGCCATAGAGCCAGCAATGAGCATAATTACCGTTTTACCCTCCAGAGCGAAACTAGAGCCTACTTCCTTCTTAGGGGACAATCCAGGGATTATTACTTTTCTTTTCGGATTCTCATTCCGGACGGATGAGATCTTGCTTTCTTGTCCTTTTTTCCTGGATTTTCACGAGCGTGAAATCCATTCGCTTGATTTTGACTAGGCGGACAAAGTCGGCCTTTAACCGAGCAGTCGAGGTCATATCCTTTTTCCTGGATTTTCACGGGCACGAAATCCTTTTGCTTTAGTTTGACCGAGCGGTCAAAGTTGACCTTTGAATGGACAGTAAAGGTCATATCCTTTTCCTGAATTTTCGCAAGCGCAAAATCCTTTCGCTTTACTTTGACCTGGTGGTTAAAGTCGACCTTTGATCGGACGATCGAGGTCATCCCTTTTTTCTGGATTTTCGCGGACGTGAAATCCTTTTGCTTGACTTTGACCGAGCAGTCAAAGTCGACTTTTGACTGCCCGGTCAAAGTCGACTTTTGACCGGGCGATCAAGGTCATATCCTTTCCCTGGATTTTCACGATCACGGAATCCTTTCGCTTGACTTTGACTGAGTGGTCAAAGTCGACCTTTGACCGGGTGGTCGAGGTCATCCCCTTCTCTTGGATTTTCGCGGGTACAAAATCCTTTCACTTGACTTTGACCAAGCGGTCAAAGTCGACCTTTGATCGGGCAGTCAAGGTCATATCCTTTTCCTAGATTTTCGCGGGCGCAACCTTTCACTTGACTTTGACTGGACGGTCGAGGTCATATCCCTTCCTTATTCCTGGATTTTTGCGGACACGAAATCCTTTCACTTGACTTTGACCGGGCAGTCAAAGTCGACCTTTGACCGGACGATCGATGTCATATCCTATCCTTTTCTCTCCTGGATCTTCACAGGTGCAAAATCCCTTTGCTCGCCCCAAGTCCGTAAAGACAGGGCCTCCTTGCTTGCTTGACAAATCATATGTTTGGTCATGCCCATTTTCTTTGGACTGGTACCCCC
The DNA here is from genome assembly GCA_024699735.1 of Posidonia australis. Lineage (NCBI taxonomy): Eukaryota > Viridiplantae > Streptophyta > Magnoliopsida > Alismatales > Posidoniaceae > Posidonia > Posidonia australis. The sequence continues at coordinate 23,066 of JAMKQA010021292.1, read as the reverse complement.
AACTACTCGGTTGACAACCGTCAAGTTGTCTGGCGTCCAAGTTGACAAGACTTGGCTGACTTGTCATGTCCCACCTGCTCAGGTTGATAACCTTAATAATCTGGCTGTTGAGTCTAACAACTTATCATGTTCCTAACAGTGGTTCCCCCTATGTGCAGGATTCCTTTAGTTTTTGCAACATAACTTTAGCAATAACATCAGCATTGCGTCTACTTTCAACATCTATTCTTGTGTGCGACATTAACATTAGCATTGCATTCACATTCAACATTAGCTCTCGCATTTGTATTTTAGCTTATCATTGCATTGGCATCGCATTTTCAGCATTTGACTCGGCATTCACATGCACGTAAGGTGTACTTTTGCATTTACATGCGGCAACAAGTCATGACTTTCGGTGCATCTACCGGATAAGTGACCCAATGCCTATAGCGAACATCATCTCCCGTAGCCTCAAAATAGGGGTATCTTGTCAACCCTGAACATTGGTCTCAGTTCCCTTCGTCTCTCGACCTCGCTCAGGGAGGGGCATCTGTAGACATCTTGATTTTTGAGGTGACTTGTTGATGGATCCAGTGGCAATGAATTCAGATTTTGCTTTCCCAAAAAATGAGAATCCTCTGAGTGCATCAAACTAACCTAGAGCCATAGGTTAAACTCCAGAAGTAAATCTAACATCCTACTTAGCACATTTAACCGGTATATATGAATGGCACACTTTTTCCGGTACATTTGGGTAGCACACTATTATGGCACATCTTATTAGAGCACTAAATAAGCACACCTGAGTAGAGAACATAGCTAGCGCACCTATGTGGCGCACATACCAGGAGCACCGCACTAGCGCACCAGACTAGCACACATAGGTGGCGCACTAGCTCGATTCCTAAGTCGCTGGTTGTTCATTTGTCTAACGAAACTCCAGCCATTATACCCATAATCTGCTATAACTTTCGATCATTATCAGCATAACGATCGTTCTCTTGGTCTTAAGGGGTCCTTTGGTTTCTTGAGTCTTTAGAACTTCCAAGCTCTTCCTATATAAATCCTTGGTAGTCATTGGGAAAAGGGGGAAAAAGAGAAAGAGGAAGACCCTTTGCACCTTAGCACAAACATCCACAACCTAGCTTCTGTCCAGAGACAAAAATCCCCACCTTTGAGCAAGGAATCACCCACCTAGTGTAGGGAAAACCCCCTCACCTATACTTCCCACAAAGCTCCTTCTTTTGCATCACTTGGAGGCCATTTGGGAGGAAGGAGATCTCTATTTTCTTCAACGATCAAGGTCATCTCAAGCCATTTGTGGAAGAGTATAAGGGCACACCAATAGGTAAGCATTCAACCTTTCTTGTAGTTAGGTTTCCTTTCATGAATATGGGATCACTTTAGGGAAATACTACATAATGAATATGTTGAGTTTTATACTTGTTGGATCATGTTTAGAGTGCATGATATTCTTATGGATCATGATTTTGATGCAACTATATCTATCACATCTTGTTCTTGTATTTATCTTGATAAATCATATGTTGGATGATATATATGCTTACCTTTGTTCTCTTTTTTATTGAGTATCAAAGATATGCAATATTTGATGGATTCATGTTTTATTCATATTTTAGATGCAATAGGACTGATTTAATGGGTTCATCCCCCTTTTGTTGCTTGCATCCATGTTGTCCCTCTTGCATATTTTTTGGTTCTAGCTTTATGCGTTAGCTGTAGCTCTATGGTTTTTATCAAAATAGGAATATGTGGTCTTATGTGAGGCTTCTTACCCTTGAGCACAAGATCCATGTCATGGTGTCATGGGTTGCCACTCATTTTATGGCTTTATGGAAGAGAGATGAATCTATATGTAGTCAGGTTTTTTTAGATATCTAGGATGAGTTTTCAAATGGTCTTAAGCACATTTATAAGATTTCATATAGGCTTGATGCACCAGCTAGTCACTGCCTGTTCTGAAATTTTGGGGTCTCACTTCAATGGCACATATCAGTAGCACACCTACCTGGAGCATTAAACTGGCACACTAGACAGGAGCACCATCCTAGCGCACCTGTCTGGCGCACCTACCTGCTTCAGTGCACCAACAGTGGTTTTTTGGCATGTTGTTTAAGATGGTTCTCGATTTGTTTTGACTCTGATTTCCTTTGTGTGTTCTCCTGGATATATCAGGATAACACATGCACGATTTCATACTCATCTATGTAAGATAGCCTAGGTTTTGCATGAAGCAAAGCAAGCACGTTAGCCACTCGATGTTACTAAATCCATGGTTATATCAGTGCAATATCTTTGCACCAATGTTTAATCCACAACTTGAGTGACCTTTCAGAAGACACATCCTATAGTCCCTCTACAAATGTTTAGCATAATGCACAACCTGCATATAGCATTGCATTGCATACCACCCCTGGGGTGGATAGGAATAAGCTGTAAAGCCGACATTGCCACTTAAGTGAACGAAAACCCATAAAAGACCGATTTGTCGAGCGCATGAGGGTGCCTAATACCTTCTCCATGTGGAACAGGGATCCTTACCCAATTTTTGGTTCATAGTGACCTTTTCTTCCATTAGCTTATTATCATGCATAGTTTCATAATTTCATTGTTTTAAACGATTTTCCTTGTCTCCCGTTTCAAGTAGATTAGGTGACAACTCCTGTATTTTATCATTGTTTTTATCGCTTTTTTGCCGTGACTTTGCTAGCCCTCGTGCATTTGGCATTTCGTACCACGCTCGAGGCTGTCGTTGGCATGGTTACAGCTATGCATATATATTTAAGTGTTAGAAAATTATAGAAATTATAATAATTATGGGAAAACTAGTGATAATATTTATAAATGTCCTTATGTTATGTTAAAGTCTGAAACGACAAATTATGTGGAAAGAGATATCCAGGATACTCGTCGCCTATGTCACTAACGCCAAGTGTTAACTAGTTGCTACTTTAAGCGACTAGGCAAGTTGCCTTCTAAAGTGACAACGAAGGTCATCACCTATCAAAGAGGCAACATCTTGGTCTTTTACATTCTATCCCCTATCATGTATCTTAATCTATAGAGATATGTCAAAAAGTTCAAAAATAGTTCAAAATTTTCATAAAATCATAAAACATCTTCCTTAAATTCAAAATACTCAAATGTGCCACAAATTTGAGTAAGGCAGGAATATTAACTCTGCCACAGCTAATAACTCACACCGAAAATATTCAAGGGACTTGGACCTACCACTAGTTTTCCCGTATTAGCTCTGTCACAACCAACGACCTTGAATTAAGTAAAATCAAGAATGTTTTTTAAAAAATCATGGAAAATATGGAAAATGTGTTATAGATTCTTAGCCATGTGATCTTGGACGTCTCAAGGTTTCCTATCGTAAATGAACTCTAGGAAATACAAAAATGAAATATCTACAAAATCGAAAGCAGGTCAGTGTCGGATGGCCTTGTTAGCACGCTTCTCTCCTAGAACACCACCAAGTCCAACTTCGCCAGAGCTCTCCTCTCCCTCAAGTATGCCTTCCCCAAATGGGACCAAGTCTTGGTCGCAGAGACCAGCAGCTTGGAGGACACCTTAAGGTGTAAAGGGCTAACGCACACCAGGAAGTTGATGAACCAAAGGAGGATGACAAACCACTGACATTAATTCGATATGAGGCCGACGTGGATGGCAATGTACTCCACACAGACAAGGGAGGTGGAGTCCTTGTCGGAGCAACAGACCAGGATAATCCTGGCCCCCAAGCTAAGGCTCTTTTCATCAAAGGTGGTAAATTTTGTAAATATAGACGAAGTATTTAAGTAATAACATCAATTATAAAACAAATAAGGAAAAAAAAAATTTACCAAAATCAATTTCTAACTAAAACAATCCATTTCCAACTTCATAGTTTTTAAAAAAATTATTATTTTAAAAGCTATGTGATTCTAAGAAATTTACTACTACTTGAGTCTATTTAGTAGAACTATTAGACTATTTTAACTTTACATGTCCAAAAGTTATCTAAAATTTCTATCAAACGAAATCTTAGATGCATCATTGTTAATTTGCTGGTGTTAAGAGGAATGTCTTATCTACAGCAGCTCGGGCAAGAACAATGCAGGGATACCAAAGGAGTACAAGAGAGGAGATTCTGTAGGAAATGCAGACTAAAGTTTGAAAGGGTAAATTTCAAAGATATAAGACAATAAATTGAACAAGATCATGCATTGTAACACACCACAATTTACAAAATCCAGAAAAGAGTCCTACTCAATGCATAACTAAGATGGATCACGTGTCCACATAACCCATGGATTACATGACCACGACGACAAATACAGTCAGATACGAAGCCCGAATCGCAAGCAAAGAAAATAAAAAACGCAACACATACATAGGCTTGCATCTTTAGCGATCTGCAGTCTAAAAAACAAGCTAGTAGGATGGTTACGGCTTGCACTTACAACTACATGAGTACTTCACATGTCGCTTTATTATGTCCAGCTTGTTTGCATCTACTGCAGTGGAGGGCCCTTACCTCACCCTTCTTTCGCCTGTCACGTTTTCTCCTAGGCCACTTAAGTTGACGAGTGGGAGGAGGATACAAGTTTGCCCGGAGAACAGAGCTTATCCTCTCCACATCGAGTATTTGATGGACGGACTGTGAGTAACTTAAACGATAGCAATCACTAGTGAAATATCGTGAGCAGTAGTCATAATTGGATCTACCAAGGTGATCAAGCACAGCAATGGCATGCACACATGGCAAACCAGTAAGTTGCCACCTCCTACATGTGCACTCCCATTTATCAAGATCAATGACACTGATTGTGCTACCGCGGACCTCGAATACAGTATCTGAAGAACATAATACCTCAAATTTGTGAGACTTCGATGTCTCTTTCTTTAGCTTCTGCTCAGCAGATGGTGTCAGCGTGCTGGTCCACGTGTTAGAAACTCCCAGTCGGCCATGTGTAACCTCCATTATCTTGGAACGTATCGCGTCAATCATTAATAGCACCGATGACTCCTGTTTTACTGAAATCCAGTCGCTAAACTCTATAATATCTGCAGATATATGATTATATCTTGCACCCCCAAAAAGAGCACTTGACCAATGCTCAGGTTTAGTAGATATAACCCAATCGGCAACATCTTTTGAGACATTAGCTATGCTATCAATATAGGCATTAAAGTCTTCAACTACGCATGCTTGTGCGGCACACTCAAAATCACAGACCATTGCATCCTTCGCTTCTTGCGTCCATGGCCCCTTCTTTAACTCTGCCCTCAAGTCCTCCACTAGATCAATAAGACAATAGCTGTGGAAGCTATCTTCAAATACCAGAGGCACAGCCTCTGCCAACCCATTTTGTCTGTTTGAGACAAAGGTGATAATTCGAGATGTTGTAACAGCATACTTCAACTGCTCTAAGAACCAATGCCAACTCTCATATGTCTCGGCCTCTACAGCAGCAAAAGCAACAGGATAGATACCATCGTCACCATCAACTCCAGCAGCAGCAAGTAGTTTTAGCTGACTACTTTTTTTCAAAGGAATCCTGTCAAGGAACAAAAGTGGACGGCAGCCATGTTCAAACCCATGAAGCGAGGCATGAAAAGATACAAATACACGAAATTTTGAATCAGCTGATGTTGCTAAGGTGACAACACTTCCAGGGTTAGACTCCAGTATCCTTTCACAAAACCATGGTAGCTGATTGCATGCCTCAACATGCATGTTAAAAAGTTCCCTTTCAGCATCTGTCTTTGCTCGCCAGATTTTGAAGTAGTTCACATTAACTCCGTACTCTCGAAAAATGTCCTCTGCTATTTCTTTTGGTTTACACTCGGGGCTAGTACGTAACTTCTCCTTAATGATATTCACCAGCATTTTCTTTGTCACTCGTAGCTGACCATCACCACCAACACCCCCTCCACATGTGTGTAGATTGTTGTATCTCTTAATCATAAACTTTTTCCTCCGAGGTAATTGAGATGCATGCATCCGCCAAGGACAGTTCTCTGCACTACACTTTACAGTCAGACGAGTGGTTTCATTCTTAATGAATCTGTATGTAAAGCCTTTACTGACGGCATACTCGGACAATTTATCACGGAAATCCTTCACATTATCAAATTCCTGACCAACACCTAATATGATGTCATCACAAATAAGTGGCACACAAGGATGTGTAAGATCATTTGCAACTAGAGAAGTGCCCCCAGGATCAGTACAGCCAACAGCTACAATCCCATCTCCTCTGCAAGAATTGTCGTGAGTCATCATTAATGATTTAATGCCAAAAAAATGCTATCACCCACTCCAAGAAAATACCTATAATCAAAGTCACCAGCAACAAAAGGTGGGGGTTCTGCATTTCCTGTAGTAGCAGTGACACCAGATACAATAAAATCCATGTTGGCTGTAGCATTCCTACTGGCACATTAAGAAACAGAGTTCAAATAGACTCCATTAGGTAAAAAGTGTACCATGTAATAACAAAACAATCAATGGAAAACATTGGGAGAAGTAGACAACTAGAAAAGGAAGTGTACAGCACTAAGTGAAAAACACCCCATTTTGGCTACCAACTCAAGGATAGCACTTGATGAACCAATATAAGGCGAAGAACAGAGTAAATTAAAAACATCACACAAAGACAATAACTGCAAAACTATGAAACATGCAAGCAATTGTCAAATAAGATGCAAAGATATACCTATTTTTTGGAAAATCAAGTACAATGACTTGTTATTTTCCATAAATAATGTTTTTCAAAAGTCCTTAACCAGGCAAAATACTCCACTTCTTGAGAAAGTTCCATCAAATATCATCTCCTCCAATATAAATTCCTAAATTGATGGGTTTTTTTTAAAATCCATTCAATTGCATACTTGTTTTTGAGAAAGGTTATGGCGATGTCTGGTATTGAATTACAATCGATAGTTTAAAATGGTTGAATTTCAATATTTTTTTCTGCTCGGTAGAAAATGAGCAGCCTTGCTTTTCTATTTCCAACAAATGCTAAAAACCATAGTTATTGAGGCACCCGCCTAGGCATCACCTAGGCGCCAAGGTGCCATCAACCTGCTGAGCATTTAAACACTAGCTTTTTATTGATTTAACTGGATTTTTTGTCAGATCCGGATTTAATAAGGAGAAATCAGGGATCTTTTATAATAATCATTTGACATTAAGTATTGCTTTTATGATCTTAATCTCATTATATTTTATTATTATCTTGCCACTTTTTTAATATTCCGATGTTATTTAGTCATTTAAGTGTTTAATTGAATTTAGAATGAATATATCAATGCATAATTGCATATAATATATAATAGCAAGGGGAAAATCAGGAATATATGTTTTTTTCTTAATTTTTAAATGACACCTAAGCATCACCTAGGCACCCCAGCTTAACACCTAGGCACCTTAATAACCATGCTAAAAACACGCAGATACACACATCTACATCCAACAAATGTATCACCCACTAAATTACAAAGAGTGAGCAACAGTTCATGTGGTATATATATTGGCAATTGAGGATCTTACAAAAAATGGAATAATGAGACTCAAAAGCCCACAGACAGCCTATTGTATAAAACTAAGATGACTTCCGCCTCTCTTGCCGTGATACATACTTGTCGATGATCAATTTAATTAGTTGGTGTTAGATAGATTTAGCTAATGCTTCCTATATGGATCAAGACTAGGATCCAGTTATCCCACTACTGTTATCCTTTGTCTGTGCAGGAGGATATGAGCTTATAATTAATGCATTAAATTCTTTTTCCTCATTCAATTGCTCAAGTTTTTCCTTTGATCACCTCTAATCTCAGAATCCATGAGCTTGCTTTGACAGGTCCAATCAAGTCATACTTCAATTTGTTTTTCAGAGAAGCCATGTAGATTGCCGTGTGTCCATTCATAGGCAACCATCATGGGTTGTCATTCTTGTTGTCTACGTGGATGACATTCTTCAGTTAACTCTGATGACATTGAGTACACTAAGCAGTATTTCAAGTATTTGTTTGTGACTAAAGACATGAGGCAGTTCAGATACTTCTCAAGGATAGAAATGAGACATAGCAAGCAGGGTTGTTAATGTCCCAGAGCCATCGACACAATTGGATAGTGGGCATAGGGAAAAAAATTGTGGATTTATGTGCAGCACATCAATTGGTTATTTTCCTCACGTGTATGTGTTCCCTAGGGAGATCTCCAGCAAAAAGAACTTGATGACAGGACACCATTCTCTACATATTCCGCAATATGTGAATGGTTTTTGTCACAAGGATCTTTTACACTTACACAGAGAATTTGAACATCGTTGCTTATTCTCATGTTGCCCTATCACACTTCAAAAGTAACATGAAGTTTACGATAATGTACAATTTTTGAGTGGTAATCCAGTGAAGTGAAAAAGGCAAGATGCTGACAGTTATGGAGAATCTAGTACATAGGATAAAGTATGACCATGAAACATACAACATGTGCTTATGTGAGTAAAAAATTTGCTTACAAGATTGTGGTGTTGAGCACAAGGATCTCCTTTTTTTTTCTAATGGATAGGTTTAAGATGGGATGCCACAATAACTTTATTGATAGCATTCAGGCAACAAAAATTGAAATCAACAAAACAAACAAGAGTTTATATCACCATGAAAAGGAGAGAATCATCAAAACAAAGGAATACCATAACAGGATCTCATGACAATGCATTGTGACAATCAAAACGAATCTCTATTTTTAGTAATCTAGATCTCCATGAGAGAATTAAACACATTGAGGTTGGTTGTACCTTTGTCTGCAAGGGTAGTGAGCAAGAAGATTTAAACATTGATGCATCAAAGGAGCATATGACTGACTTGTTTACAAAATCCCAATCAAGAAGATTAGCATGTCCATTGCCATACCAAAGGAGGAGATGACTGACTTGTTTACAAAATTCTAAACGATTTTGTTTAACTATTTTATGTTACAAGTTGAGCATATGTATGCTTCAACAAAAGTGTAAGTGGTAGTATAGCTTATGTTATGCTACTAATATGAATTAAAACAACAATCTGTTTATCATGTCATTATACTCTTATACTCTGCTACAAATATGAGGGTACGATAAATTTGAAATCATTTTCTCGCATTCTAACATTAGGCAACAGTAGCCATCCACAACTTAAACCAGCATTGTTGCAATTTAGACACATACATTTGTACACCTTAGCTTTAATATGCATAAATTTGAAATCATTTTCTCGCATTCTAACAATAGGCAACGGTAGCCATCCACAACTTAAACCAGCAATGTTGCAATTTAGACACACAAACATTTGTACACCTTTGCTTTAATATGCAGTAATGCTTTAAGAACTGGCTTGATTGGCAGCATGAGTAGACCAAATCTCATACAAGTCGATGCTTCACAACCCTCCCTGTTCACCTTTTCTAATGTTTGTTTCTTAGATAATTAGACTTGCTTATTGATAGACGAGTTGTTAATTATCAATCTAAAATTGAACTCCCTAACATCACTATTTCTTTGGTAGCTCTTTGTCGTATATTTGTTTCATAGCTCTTTGTCATACAATGGCATCTACAAGTTGCCTTAGCATGTCGTCTTTATATTTATACTGCAGGAAAAAACTAAGAATCTATCAGTTCTTTCTTTTTTTTCAATTTAATCCTTATGGTCACTATATAACATTTGTAATGTAAAATGCCTTTCTAGGTTTCACATTTTTTCTTCTCAGAACAGCACTAAAACTAATCTTTGACAAAAATAGAGAAATAACAGGAGTACCTGATATCAGCGGAGGTAGCCAGACTTCTTTGTCTAATGTCATTTACAACAGGGACAATAGAACCTTCATGTGCAACTGGAACGGCTAATCTTACCTTGTTTTTGGTTGCTCTACAAAAATCATGCATTCTATGTCATTTTTTTTAAAATAAAAATATATAAGCCATCCAAAATAAGAAAGAATTCAAATAGCACCTTCCACTATTCATGTTAGAAGCAGTCCGTTTCTGACGTCCAATGTTCTGATTATTTGCAACAATCGATGTCCCAGAATCAGCGACTACACTCATGGTTGCCCTGCTATGAAGCCAATTGTTACCAGATTATGGCATCAAGTTTTAGGCCAATTATGTTGAGAAAACTAAGTCATAAATACCTGTTGTCGACCTTTTTCATAATATAAACATCTAGAGTTGCAGAACTTGCATTAAGATCAATCATACGTCGCAGATCTTTGTCACAAGACACGGTGATGAGAGTTCTCCTGTTACTAGGGAGAAAATATTTGATGGACATGGTGCTGATGTCAATGCCACAAACATTGGTAATTTCCGTTTTAAAATCACTGAAAACACAGTTGTTGTCAATGTCTATAACATGAGCCTCTCCACCAATATAAGTCATGGTCCCATCACTATTGGACATGAAATCACCACCAAACTGGCAAATGACCACAGGGCCACCTCCTGCCATGATCTGCCGACAAAATCCACAGGTGAACAATGTAATGATCAAAGATCAGGCTAAAAGCTGTTAATACAAATACTGCAGCACAATAAATTTTTTTTTTAGATTTTGTTGACTTCTAAAATGCCTCTTTTAACTATTTCTAACTGTAAAAAATTTAAAAATTGGAGCATAACATGTTACACAATTAATACTAAAAGGAAAAATTATGTTATATAACACCAGAATAAACGGAAGTGGTACACGTGTACAACTAGGGATCAAGAATGTCAAGAATGTAATATTGCATTATATCCCAGTGATTCCGAAGTAGAGAAACCAGAAGGTTAGAGATATGAGTGGTGGCAAATTAGCCCACGTAATATTCTATTGAATGTAAAGGCCATCAGCAAAGCAGCAACAGACCCATCATCGACATTGCTGCTCAAAGAAGAAAGCATAATGCAGACAGCATTCTAAAATCATCCCACCAAATTCTTCCAGCAAATACAATATAGCACCATTCCACGTCTTTTAACAATGGGATAGAAAACGACAATTCAGGTATAATCAACGTTGGATATAGTCTTATATAAGTGAAGAATGTTATTTACATTAAATCAAATAACCTGAGAACAGAAACTCTATCTGAATCATGACAAACAATACGGAAATTCCAGAAAACAAAGAAAACATCAAGTTTGCAACTTTAGTACACTTACAGATAAAAACTTCAGACCTGAGAAGATATTACAGCCAGAAAGAAAGAGGCATGAAGCATCTTCAACTTAACGACCAAGTACTCTCTAAACTAAAATAGCTAAGGAACAACCAGAAATTCGATTTTCTCTATGCCAACCATAAAAAAATGCGTTCTTTCATACAAAGTAACATGTAAAAAGATGTCCACCAGTGACTCCATGAAGAATCCTATCAGAGCAGAGAAAGTGGGTAAAGCTAGGGTTTTTCTCGAAAAGTGAGACAAAAGATTGGATCTTTGCGGATGGTGAGTGCGCGGAGGGTGCGGTTCAATCAAAGGGAGGGAGTGAGGGAGGGAGGACACAGGATGGTTACCTCGGAGCTGCGACGCCACGGTCGATCCTTCGCGCTCGGAGATAGGGGCGGGGACGAGGGGAGACGGGCCAGTCAGAAGGAGAAGTGTGTTGTTTTGCAGATCGGTCCCTTGGGTTGTAACCTATTCGAGAAGAACCCTACATTTATACGATCATTACACGTGTGTGAGATGCGTGAGAGGGTTATGGGCCGGGTTTTATATTTTGATGATGGTTTTGGATCTTGTGGTTTAAAGATGCCGGAAAAAAAGAACCACCATGTTTTTCATGTTGTTGTGCAAAATAAATTTCGTGATCTAAGTTTGCTGATCATTTATGTAGAAATATATTTAAGTCTACTATTGTCGTTGGACTCGTCACAGAGGACTATACCACCACGCATGTGTTATTTAACGTGTTCTTGTTTAGAAATAAAATATAAACAGGTCGCAACAAAGAGATGACGGAGGGGAAGACGTGGGATGGGACAAGCAATGGCAATGATAGCGAAAGAGGTAGATAATGTGATATACAAGAAAGACTGTTGGTGCATGAAAGTGGTCAAAATAGAAAGAAGATGATATAAGCTTGGCCTCAAAAGGCCATTACCCATCATTCCTGCCATGGAGCTTTCTATCATGGAGCTATGTTACTCCAGTGATATTCAAATAGAATCCTTACTCTACATCAAAAGTGGAAACTATCATATTGCAAGAATTGGGTCTAAATCTTTCTAGACATTCCATTTCATCAATCAAAGAATTTATACAAAATATAACATATTCTAAACCAACCACGTGGCACAAATCTTGCCACTCTTCCCAAGCCACCATGATAGACTTAACTACCTAACAGTACTACCAAGTACCTAGTAGACTTAACTACCTAGTGGCAACCCTCCCGTCAAGCCTCGCGTGTAGGAGAAACTAGGTCATGGGGAGAAGGGCACAAGGCACATGAAGTTGGTCTCTTTGATCAGGTTCATCCTCAAGTCTAAGTGGATTTTACCCTAAATACAGGTCTCAATTACAAAACAGAGCCACAAACCAAAGAAGTCACATCACAAAAGAGAAACCAGGGGCATAAAACACAGGGAGAGACCACAACCAACAAACACAACCTCGATTTGCCATTAATAAACCACACACAAATAATTACAAGAAATTCCATGGTTTATATTAAATGGAAGGCTAGGCACAGATGTTACATCATACCCCCTCAAAAGAATTTTATTCTCGAAATTCACTGATCAAACAAATGAGGGTACTGGGACAGCATGTACGCCTCCCGCTCCCAAGTAGCTTCCTCAACACCATGATGCTGCCATTGGACTAGCACAAGAGGAATCACCTTGTTCCTGAGGATCTGCTCCTTCCTATCAAGGATTTGCACAGCATCCTCCACCATGGTCAGATCTTCCTGTAGCTCGTCCGGCTGAACTGGAATCACTTGGGATGTAGCGGCCAAACACTTCCTCAATATCGAGACGTGGAACACTCTGTACACGCCTGAGAACTTTGGGGGCAAGTCCAACTGATAGGCAACTTATCCAACCCTCTTGACAATCCTGTAGGGTCCAATGTAGCGAGGGCTCAACTTTCCTTGCCTCCCAAATCTAAATATGCCTTTTGTTGGTGACACCTTGAGGAAAACGAAGTCTCTAACCTCGAATTCCAGAAGTCTACGCCTTCGATCAGCATAACTCTTCTGTCTGCTCTGTGGAGCAGCCAGTCTCTTCCTGATCAGGTCCACTTTCTCTGCATACTGTTGCACAATCTCTGGGCCCACAAGCTACCTCTCGCCTACTTTATCACAACAGGTAGGTGTTCTACAGGGTCTGCCATACAACGCCTCATACAGTGCCATACCTATGCTGGAATGGTAGCTATTATTGTAGGCGAACTCGATCAACGGAAGATGATCTTCCCAGCTCCTCCTAAAATCCAAAGTGCAAGCCCTCAACATGTCTTCTAAGGTCTGGATAGTCCTCTCAGTCTGCTCGTCTGTCTGAGGATGGAAGGCCGTACTAAAATGCAAAATGGTGCCGAAAGCCTCTTGCAATACTCTCCAGAATCTAGATGTGAATCTAACGTCCCTATCAGACACAATGGACACCGGCACCCCATGCAGACGGACTATCTCAGCCATATACAACTCTGCCAACTGAGCTAATGAAAGATTTACCCTCATAGATAAGAAATGTGCTGACTTTGTGAAACGATCGACGATCACCCAGATGGTGTCGTTCTTTCTCCTGGTCTTAGGCAGTCCTATCACAAAGTCCATGGATACATGTTCCCATTTACACACCGGAATATCCAGAGGTTGCAACATTCCTCTAGGCTTCTGGTGTTCAATCTTCACCATATGGCAGGTTGCACACTTCATCACATGCCCAACTAGCTCTCTTTTCATTCCAGGCCATCAAAAATTTCTCTTCAGATCCCTGTACATTTTGGTGCTCCCGGGATGAATTGAATACTTAAACCGATGGGCTTCATCAAGTAATCCCTGTTTCACATCCTCCACTTGAGGCACATACAGGCGCAGATCATACCTGAGTCGTCCATCTGCACCAACAGAGAAACGAGGTGCCTCTCCTGCCTTCAGTTTAGCCCAAGTCTCCTGCACAAAGGGATCCAGTTGTTGAGCAGCTACAATAGTTTCCAGTAATCTTAGGCGAACAGACATGCTTGCTACCCAAGCTCCAGCAAGCCCTGAGACTGTCGCAACGGTCTACAACCGACCAAATCCTCTAGCATACGCCACTCCTTGATCATCAAACTGGACATCAAGTGAGTGCGCCTACTCAGGGCATCAGTGACCACATTAGCCTTCCCCAGATGGTAGGATAGGCTAAAGTCATAGTCCTTGAGGTATTCTACCCATCTTCTCTGCCTCAGATTCAGATCCTTCTAAGTGAAGATATACTTTAAGCTCCGGTGGTCTGTAAATACCTCGAACTGCTCACCATACAAGTAATGTCTCCAGATCTTCAGAGAAAACACTACTGCAACCATCTCCAAGTCATGAGTGAGGTAATTCCTTTCATGGTTCTTCAGTTGGCGCGAGGCATACGCCACAACTCTTCCATGCTACATCAGCACATATCCTAATCTTGTGCCACAAGCATCACAATACACTACAAAGCCCCCATTCCCTGAAAATAAGGTCAAAACTGGAGATGTGATCAGTCGGGTCTTCAACTCATTGAAGCCCTCCTCGCACTGCCAGTCCCAAACAAAAGGAACCTCCTTCTGTGTCAATCTAGTCAAGGGTGCTGCAATCCTAGAGAAATCCTGTATGAACCTCCTATAATATCCAATGAAGCCTAAAAAGCTTCTGATCTCAGTCACGGTCTTGGGTCTTGCCCAACTACTAACCTCCTCAACCTTGGCTAGATCCACCTTAATTCCCTCACCTGAAATGATATGGCCAAGGAATGTGACCTCTTCCAGCCAAAACTCACACTTAGAAAATTTCGCATACAGCTGGTGTTGCCTCAAGGTCTCTAACACCATTCTCAAGTGTGTCTGGTGAGTCTGCACGTCATGGGAATATACCAACACATCATCAACAAATACCACAACAAATTGGTCCAGGTAGGACCTAAATACCCTATTCATCAGATCCATGAAGGTAACTAGTGCATTCGTCAATCCAAACGGCATAACTAAAAACTCATAGTGGCCATACCGGGTACGAAAAGCTGTCTTCTGCACATCAGTTTCCCGGATCCGCAGCTGGTGATACCCTGATCTCAAGTCAATCTTCGAGAATACTGAAGCCCCCTGAAGCTGATCAAACAAATCATCAATCTCAGGCAAAGGATATTTATTCTTGACTGTAATCTGGTTCAGCATCCGGTAATCGATACAGAGGCAGAGTGAACCATCCTTCTTCTTTACAAACAGCACCAGTGCACCCCAAAGTGACACACTTGGTCTGATAAATCCTCTGTCCAGCAACTCCTAAAGCTGATTCTTAAGCTCTCTTAACTCCACGGGTACCATCCGGTAAGGAGCCTTAGAGATGGAGCTAGATCCTGACACCAGGTCGATCTGGAACTCAACTTCCCGGTGCGGCGATATCTTAGGAAAGTCCTTAGGAAACACATCAAGATACTCCTGAACCACAGGTATATCCTGCACCCTCAGAACTGAAGAAGAAGACACTATCACACCCACCAGATATCCCACACATCCCTTAGATAAATGGCGGTAAGCTTTCATTGCAGAAATTATCTTCTTCTATTCTCCTAGCCTGGTTCCTTGCACCACACACCAACCATGGTCTAAACACTCGACCAAGACTCTCCTATTGGCACAGTCAATAATAGCAGAATGTTGCGCCAACCAGTCCATCCCCAAGATGATGTCATACCCCTGCATATCCATCACAATCAGACTGGCTCTAAAATCTCGGTCCCCTAACTTCACATTGACTGACCGCAAATATTTCAATGCCAAGCTGTGCTCCCCCAAAGGAGTCACCACATCTAGATGGAAGGCCAATCTGGCTGGTCGGTCCCCAATCTCTGCAACGAAGGACTCAGAGATAAAAGAAAAGGAACTCCCTGAGTCAAACAGAACTTTAGCCAAACAGTCAGCCACAAGAAAGGAACCTAGATAACACCAAATATCCATTAACAACAATACAACACAACAACAGAAACAACAATAACAAACACATAGGGAGAGTACCAGATACAGTAGTGCATAAAGGGAAAGGTTACAATTCAATCATGCCTCTAATCCTTACCCTCTACTACATCCCCTGGTGGACCGGCATCAGGTGCAGATATGGAGAACACTCGCTCTTTAGTTAACTGACGAGGCGTGTCCCCAGCTGGCTTAGCAGGATCAGAACAATTTCACTGGATGTGCCTAGACTTTCCATAGTTGTAGCAGACCATTTTCTCGAGGTTCCGCTGTCGATGATAACATTGCGCTGCTACATGCCCCGGACGCCCACAGATATAACAGGTTTTCTTCCTTTCTAGGCCACTGCTCGAACCAGCCTGACTGTATCCAGCTCCTCCCCCAGCAACAGACTTGGCGCACTCCTTCCACTTCCTCCCAGAGCTCCTAGAACTGCCTGAACTCTGCCTCCTAGAAGTGAAAGATCGTAGAGCAAATGCCTTCCCCTTACCCTTGGGGTGATCTTCTAGGAACAATCTGCAATCCTCCTCATAACGGGCTGCCAACTCCACTGCTCTAGCCAAAGTGGGGTACTCGTAGCCTAAGACCCTCGATCTGAGTGCTGCAGTCAGTCCCTCCACAAATCTCTTGGCTCTGTGCTGCTCAGTGTCAAATGCCTGCGAGAACTGCACCAATCTGGTGAAGGCCGCCTCATATTCAGCTACAGTCATGCTACCCTGCTTCAGGTTCCTAAACTCCTTGTCCAGTCGATCTCGTTCATACACTGGAAAGTACTTCTCGTAGAAGGCTTCTCGGAACTCCTCCCACGATATCATCAGCAGGTCAACGTTAGAGAATTTCATACGGCGGGTGGCTCACCACCACTGGTCTGCGTCTCCCTTACACTGAAAGGTAGCCAAACGAATCCACTTCTCAATTGGACATTCCAAGCCCTCCAAGACCTTCTCAATCTCAAGAAGCCAGGCCTTACATTCTTCTGGCTTGCCCCTACCATCAAAAGTCGGCGGGTTCAAACGATGAAACTACTTAAGCTAGGGGTCTGCCTTGGTCCCATCAGTGTTGTTCTTGCCGAAAGTCTAAGCAAAACCCTGCAACATATGACTCAGCTCCTGCCGAAGACCTCCCCAACCACTGTCCTGCTCCTCGTCGAGACTTGCTGTGGGAGTGCTGCTTCTGCCCCGACCTTTAAGCGACATCTTGCTGCCACCACAACCCAACAAACATGCAAGCAACAATCAAATCAGGTGCTATGATCCACTACAAATCGAGCAATCTAACTAAAGCCATAATGCCGGACACCCTAAGCTAGTGCATGTAGTAAACCTAGGCTCTGATACCACTCTGTAACACCCCAGTGCTAGACAACAATACAGGAACTACTCAAAAGCAGCTAAAAGAATCTAAATAACAGAATTAAATAAAAAGAGCTAAACACCCAGACCTGTGTGCGGCAAAAGTGGCTTGAAAAGAGGCACCAGACTAGACCGCTCCTACTCCTGAGCACCTGAAACAAAAGGGGGCAAAGAAAACACGCGTGAGTGACACAAATGTCACCTAGTACGCGGCCCAAAACAGCGATAAAACCCGCGAAAACAATAGCTAGAAAACTACCATCACCAAAACCACACATTCGATTAGAAAGACTTTGAAAACAATGCCATATCAAACTTTCTTTTCTTTCAAAACCTCATGCTCATTCATAAACCTTTATACTCAACATAGGAGAAGTAAATCATTTCATCTAGTTTCCTAGCCCAAAACATCATTTAAAACCATTAGCACCACTTATCACAAATCCAGGCTAGGAATTAGTCCAACTCACAAATCCACACTTTTCCATTCCAAAACTGGTCGCATCACCCTGGCCACAGGCGATCAACCTAGCCACAAGCAGCTGGTGAGGATTCCATGTCACCACACCCACACTGCAGTGCCGCGGTGAACCACCCCGCGCTGGAGTTCAACTGCCCCAGCCACAGCCTCAAAATGTACCCTCACTGGTACAAGCACGGAGTGCGTCCTCGAGACGCCCTGGTGCTCGAGCACCTGGGTACTCTAACCCCAGACTCGTCCAGCACCAGTACTGAGGGTAGTCCAGGTCTCCTGTACCCTGGGTCCTACAGTACCACCACAGTCTCGAGGCTCCTACCCTGGACTGCAAACTCGGCAACCACAACCAAGGACACGTCCCCGACATCTCTAGAGGTCTCACTACCTCGTCGGCAAGTCCTAGTTTCATTGTGGTTCCTACAATTCCATTAATCTCTTTAAAACCATATGCAATTTTTCTTTTCAAAACATTTGTCGAAACCATTTTCCATTCGTAAAACTCTTTGTAAATCACACGCATTATGCATTATATTATCACCTGTGGTTTTTAAGCCCACACATTCATTCATGGTCATTATACCATGCAATCACCCCTCACATGGGTCCACATTCATACACATAAGCCATGTTTTCATAATTCATGGAAAACATCATTAAAAACAACATATTTTCATGCATCATCTCACAAGTCATTTCCATGCATATTCCAAGTATTCATCTCATCTCCAACAATTTCCCGATTTTTGCATGATTTTAACATCATTATCCATGATTTTATCCTTTAACCTAAACATGTCTCAACTGATGGAGGAAAACGGAAGGGGGAACGCGTACCTGGCTTCGACGAGCCTCGCGTGCCCTCAAGCTCCGGCGGTGCACGACACCAGCTATCCCCCTGCAGTCGCGTTATCTCCTCCGGCGCTCGACTCGTCCTCAACCTCCGCACTCCCTCTCGCCCTCTCTCTGGTTCTCCGCTACTCCCCCATGCCACACGCCTCCCTTAAAAGCGACTACCACCTGCCATCCCCGCAGGTTCCGCCGGCCTTTTGCCAGCCTCCCTACCGCCGACGGGACGGGACGGGCAACCCTCCCACCAAGCCTCGCGTATAGGGGAAACCAGGTCACGGGGTGTGGTCACAGGGAGAAAGGCACAAGGCACATGAGGTTGGTCTCTTTGACCAAGTCCACCCTCAAGTCCAAGTGGGTCTTACCCCAAACACAGGTCCCAGTTACAAAACAGACCCACAAACCAAAGAAATCACACCACAAAGGAGAAACTAGGGGTACAAAACATAGGGAGAGACCACAGCCAACAAATACAACCTGGATTTGCCATTAATAAACTACACACAAATAATTACAAGAAATTCCATAGTTTATATTAAATGGAAGGCCAAGCACAGATGTTACAAGTAGTCAGACCAGCCTCAAACTAAAGCCTCCAAATACAATTTACAAGCACTAAAAAACCTAGGAAACAAAGCTCATGGGTTTGGAAACATGTAACCTTAGATCTCATCGATGAAAATAAATGCTATTGTAATTATTGTGGTTTACAATTTATATACTTGTCTTAGGAGTGGAGGTGTAGGTCATATTTCTAAGCATTTAACAAAATGTATAGTTACCTATAATAAAGATGATAATACAGATTTAAAGCAATCTAAATTGCACATAAATTCAAGTGGAATGGTAAATTGAAAATATAATGTAAAAGAAGCAGAACAATGTCTAACAAAATATATAGTATAAGATAAATAACTATTAATTTTTCTGAAAATAAAAGATTTAAAGGCTGTATACAAAATTATTTTAACGCACAATTTAAATGACATTCTAAGAATACTAATAAAAATATAATTTATAAAACAATTAAAAAAATAAAGAAATTTTAATTAGAATATTTTATAGTTTATTATGTAAAATATTATTAAGTTGTGATGTTTAAGCATGTCCTAATAATTTTCCTTACTTACGTTTAACTACATATTAGATAGACATAGAATGGAATTTGCAAAAAAGATTAATTGCTTTTGGTGTTTTTGATCATCCACATACTTAAAAAGCAATAGCAAATATTATAGAATATATAACTAAAGAATTTAAAATATATAATAAAATTAATACAATATCTTTTGATAATGCTTCTAATAATAATGTTGTAGTAGGAATATTAAAAAGAAATTTAAAACTACTATTAAATGGTGATTTATTTCATTATAGGTGTTATTGTCACATTTTAAATTTAATTGTACAAGAATGTATAGATTGCATTAGGTTTTATATATAAAATATAAGAGTAGCTATTTTATTTATTCAAATATCACCTATAATATTTCAAGAATTTAAATATTTATGTACAGAACAAGGTTTAAAACCTAAAAAAATTTAAATTCGATATCCAACATAGATGGAATTCAACATATGATATGTTAACTTGATGTTTACCTTATAGTAACATAATTACAACATATTATAATTCAAGATCTAATTACTTATTAAATGATGAAGATTGACATAATGTTAGCCTAATTCATACATTTTTAGAACTATTTTATACTGCAACTAATCAATTATCTGCATCCTACTAGTTTGTTTGTTTTAGTTAATTTATTTAATATTACAAACACTTTTCAATAATATAGAGAATTCACAAAATTTGAAAATATTATTGAAATTATAGAAGAAAAATGTAGTAGTTATTCGAATGAGCCTCCAATGTGGGCATGCTTAGCAGTAGTCATGAATCCGAGGCATAGATTAGTTAATTATATGATACTTATAAATGATATTTTAAGTAACATGAATAAAAATGAAAAAATAGATGGATATAATAATAGAATTAAGAAAACTTTACATTCATTATTTGAAGAATATATTACAAATTATGATGAAAGTAGTTCTAGTGTACATATATCTAGTTTTGTAAGAATACATAGTAGTAGTAGTTCATTTTAGAGTAAATTAAATAAGAAAAATACGTAAAATCAACAACTAATAATAAATTAGAAAATTATTTAGAATGTGAGTTTGGATTTAGTGATATTGAAATGGATAACTTAGATTTATTAAAATAGTGATCTAGTATTGTAGTTAGGTTTCCTATAATTTCTAGAATGACTAAAGATTTATTAACGATTCTGGCGTCTATTGTGACGTCAGAGTCTGTATTTTATGCAAGTAAAAGAGTTTTAAGTGAGAGAAGGTGTAAATTATCTGAAAAATCTGTAAAAGGCTTTGTATACTTAAAAGATTGGTACGACGCAATTGATTGTTTATAAAACTTAAATTTAAATGATGAATCAGAGAATGATGAAACTATGGATGGATTTTTGTAGGGGTTGATGTAGAATCGTTGAGGTGTCCACTCACTTCGATGATCCTCGTGATCACCACTTGCTGATTCGTTTTTGTAATATCCGTAAAATTTATTTTTGTAATTATTTACATTTTATGAATTTATTTCTTGGATGGGTGTTACTGTTCCGAAGCCCATTGTGTGGTTTTGTACTTTTGAGCTTGGGCCTCGTGGACCGGCTTCTTTTTGCGTGTCCTGGTGTGTGGTTGGCACTATGCATTGTGGCACTGTGCATGTGGGGCCCAGGTGTGGGGTCTACGTGGGGCCCGCGTTCGTGTGCCGTTGGTTGTTTTTGGTGGTTGGGCGGAGTGGCCGGTGTGCTCGTGCGGGGTGCCGATGGCTGAGACGTGTAGATGAGCACACTCCCAGCTACTGCGTGAGCAGGCTTTATAGGCCGCCTGCACTGCACTCCTCCGCCGCTCGTCGCCGCCTTCTCCTTCATTCTTCTTCTTTTTCTCCTCCTCCTCGGGCGTGCATCTCTTCTTCCCCACCTTCCCTTTCCTTCCTCCCCACTCCTCCTTCTCCACCCCCTTCTCCTTCCCCCCATCCTCCCTAGGGGCGGCAATGGGTCGGGTCTAGACCCAGACCCGTGGGTCTAGACCCGCTGGGTTTGGGTCTGGGTCTTGATTTTCAGACCCGTGGACCCGGACCCATTAGACCCGCTCACTTATTGGGTCGGGTCTGGGTCTAAAAAAACCCAGACCCGTGGACCTGCTAATATATATATATATATATGTATATATATATATATATATATAAGTAACACTAACTATATATATGTATATGGCGTGCGGCTGTGTGCCCTAATTCCTAAACCTAATCCCTAACACTCCGCCTCCCTCCACAGTCCGCATTCTGCCATTCCCCAAGACCGCAACTCCTATCCCTCCACCTCTCGCCGTCTGTGGCTGCGGAGACAGTCGATCTAGCCGTCTGCGGCTGCGGAGACAGAGTCGAGCCCGGAGGTCCCCTCAGCCCTCTCCCTCCTCTATCTCGCCGTCTGCGGCTGCGGAGACAGTCGATCTCGCCGTCTGCGGCTGCGGAGACAGAGTCGAGCCCGGAGGTCCCCTCAGCCCTCTCCCTCTTCCATCTCGCCGTCTGAGGCTGCGGAGACAGTTGATCTCGCCGTCTGCGGCTGCAGAAACAGAGTCGAGCCTGGAGGTCCCCTCAGCCCTCTCCTTCCTCCATCTCGCCATCTGCGGCTGCGGAGACAGTCGATTTTGTCGTGATGCATTATCAGGTAAATGATGAGATCAGGTAAATTTGCTGTACTTATAGATTACATGATGTAGACACCTCGATTTTGAGGTGACCCAGAGATGAGTTATCCACATGTTGCTTTGGATGTGATCAACCCTTAAACCATACCCGGAGCCTGTAGCAAGCCAGAACCCAATTAACAAAATCTGTTAGCTGGGTTGGCGCACCTTTCAGGCGCATTTTGTAGGCGCACTAACCAGGCGTACATCACTAGCGCACCTAGCTGGCGCCCAGCCGTTTCCAGGCTGCGGCTGCAGACCTTCCGTCTTCCGGGCTGTTACCCTTGCAAACGAAAGTGCCAAGGAATATTCGAGGCTTTTCGTTTGCAAGGCTCTTCGTTTCTCATGAGTTACCCTTTGATAGATCCCTATAAATAGAGATCCATAGGCAACCATTTGAAGACACCTTTTTTTGGGAGAGAAATCCTGTGCTGAAATCTGAAAAA
>JAMKQA010021291.1:0-19822 GCA_024699735.1 Posidonia australis | reverse complement strand
AGCTTCATACGCAGAGCTAACATTACATCTCTCAGGTTTCTCACCCCCAAACCACCCTCTTCAAATTTAGAACAAACAGTATTCCACGACACCCAATGACGTTTGAGTCCCTTCCTGGTCACCCCATAGGAAGTTAGCAAAAATCCTATTCAACCTATCAAGGACAACGCCAGGGATGTCAAAGATGGACAGCATGTGTATAGGAATATTGGACAAAACATGTTTAATCAGGATAATCATACCACCAAGGGAAAGGAATTTGGCAGTCCACCCCTTAACCCTCTGCAAGATTTTGTTCACCAGGTCTTCAAAATAAACCTGTTTCCTCATACCTTTGAAAATAGGGCATCCAAGATAGGTAAAGGGAAGGGAACCTCTTGGAAAAGCAGTTAGTTGTTGGATCATCTTGACCCTGTAGTTCTCAAGACTCTTAGAGACAAGGAAGAAGCTTTTGGCTGGATTGATTTTCTAACCAGAAGCAGATTGATACTGGAGCAAGAAATCCATAGTGGCCTTACACAGAATGCCTTCTCCCATTCAGAAAAATCATGGTGTCATCTGCAAACAGAGAGTGCGTGATCACAGGACAGTTCTTGTGTGCAAAATAAGGGAGAAGAGCCCCATTCTCTCGCATCTTGGATAAACCTCTACTAAACACCTCCTCAGCCAGGATAGAAAGGGTAGGGGAAATGGGGTCGCCCTGCCTCAAACCCCTCGGCCCCATAAAAATTTAGTAGAAGAGCCATCAAGAATCACAGAATAGGAATTAGACACCACACATTGCTTGATAAGACAGAGAGTCTTTGCATCAAATCCAAATTTGCTGAGAACCCCAAAAAGGAAGTCCCAGTTGAGCCTGTCAAAAGCTTTCTCCATATCAATGTTCAGCACCACATTGCCACCCTCAGAACCATTGTCAATGTGTTGGATAAGTTCATGCGTTAAGGCAATATTTTCATGAATCAGCCTGCCATTAACAAAGGCCCTTTGCTCTGGAGAGATGAGTCTAGGCAGGAAAGGGTTCAGTCTGTCTGCCAGGATCTTCGACAACACTTTATAGCAAACATTGCATAGACTAATCGGTCTAAATTCAGAGAAATCAAACACCTTATCCTTCTTTGGCACAAGAGTTAAGAAAGTTGCTTTCCAACATCTTGGTAGGGGACTACCATTGAAGAAATCCTGAACCACATCAACCAAGTCCTGCCCAACAATATCCCAACAAGAGGTGAAGAACACCACCGAAAAACCATCAGGGCCTGGAGAACTGTCAGGCTCCATAGAGAAGATGGTCTTCTTTATCTCCCCACTGGAAGGAATGGAATTGAGAAGCACATAATCAACAGGCTTCACCACAGAAGGGATGACATCTAGAAGAGAAGAATCCAAAGAGCATCCTTTCTCTTGAAAGAGATCCATGAAAAATGCCCTTCCCTTCTCCAGCAACTTGGGTCTGTCATTGAGGCAAGTCTCCAGAGGTTAGCAAAAGAGTTGTTTCTACGTCTATCTTGCAGGATTGAATGGAAGTACTTGCTATTCTTGTCACCAGCCAATAACCACTAAACTCTAGCTTTCTGTTTAAGAAAGATTTCCAGTTGCCTTTCATTTTCCATGTACTCTAGTCTAGTGGATCTAAACTTCTCCCAGACGTTTTCATCCCAAATCTCCTGAAGATACACGTCTAAAGAGGACATTTTGGCAAGAAGATGATCGTTCCTCTGCGAGACGTTCCCAAAAACATGTTTGTTCCACCATTTCAAGGCCTATTTGAGCTCCCTAAGTTTCATGCTCAGGTTCAGTAAGGGAGAAGCAGCAGCGACATGGTTCCATTTGTCTCTCACAAAAGCAATAAAATCTGGATGATCGACCCACATTGACTGGAACTTGAAAGGGCTAGGACTGCCAGACCAAGGAGATTGGGAAGAAATAAGCATGGGCGCATGATCAGAGCAAACTCTATCCAGGTAAACAACAGAGTGGGACACCAAATCCAACCATTCAGCATTCCCAAGCACCCTATCCAACCTTTTGTAGATCCTGTTGGAGCCTTGCTGATTATTGCACCAGGAGAATAGGTTACCAGAGTGGAGAGGTTCTCCAAGGCCCGTGAACTGAATGAAGTCACTGAAGTCATCAGAGCTAGGAAAATCAAACTCTCTCCCACCTATGAGCTCAGAGGATGAAACAGCACAATTCCAATCACCACCAAGGAACCAAGGAGAAGAAGTGGAAGCACCCAAATTCAGTAAGTCTACCCACAGGTCCCTCCTTTTGTACCTATCACACGATGCATAGACACAGGTAAACTGGTCACAGAGGCCAGAGTTGCTGTGACATTAGGTGCCTTCCCTTCCCCTACCATAGGTTCCAGTAAAGCAACCAATTGCCTTTGTGTTTCTGGATTAAGCCTTTAAGATGGGATAGAGTGGAAGAGTTACCAATCCCCTTACAATTCCATATGATTGTATTAAACATAGCTCTCGTTATCTGATTGGTGAGATTGACTGAAGAACTTAGCTAGAGTCCTAGTCTTACTCCTCAAGTTGTATCTTTGAATCCTGGACTTGGAAGATCTGGACCTGTTATCCAAACGTTTAATCCCATCATCAAAAACAAATTCAGGAATCCTGGATCGGGAATCCGAAGCAAGGACCACCACATCATCCAACGCTTCCTCTGAATGATTGTCACTCCCAGGAATCCAAGAAGGATCTCTGGACCCTTCAACTTCCTCAAAGATAGGCTCAGAATTCTCAGAATAACCTGCAGGAAGGACCCCAGGTTTAATAGTTTCAATGAATGTTGGGTCAGAGCAATGCCGGTACATAGGCTGATGCTCCTCAACCAACAGCTCCCTGAAGTCCAACTCCATGCGGGCAGCAACAGCAATTAGGGCAGGACAGGCTTCTTTGATTTCTACCATAGAGTACTTCGCATCCCGCAACATTTTAATATCGTCTTTAATACTCCTTCTAGAGCCAGACAGATGATCGTGATCGGAAGAGATGGGCTGCAAAACTTGAGCCAGAGGGAGACTCTCCTCATAGCTGGTCATGCTAAACTGTTCCTTTAAATTTTCCAAACCAACATCAGGATTGGAAGTAGGGGAGAACACTTCAATCACATGATTGAGATCCGCAACCACGCTAGCATTAACTACTGCCACCATATCTTCCTTGGCTCCCAACACAGGAATCGCCTTAGAACACAAGTCTTCCCCTCCAGAGGAGTAATGATTTTGCAAGGTTATCACCTTCATGTCCTTAGACCACAAATTTTGGGGAGCACTACCAGAATTAGCAGGAGCAGTGGGAGTCGACCCGCCAGTCTTAGAGAAAATTTGGATGGGGGAAAGTTCCCTAGTAGAAGGTTCCGACCTGAAGAGGACATTGGGTTGCTTATTCAGGGGCTTGTCTAGCCTCTTGTTTTGAAGTTCCCAGGGAAGGTCATCCTCTAGCTGCGCAAGAGGCTTAACAGGTATAATAGGCTCCGCCATTCTTAGTTCCTTGTCAGCATTGGTCCTAGCTTTCAGTAGCAAATCAGCTTCATTCAGGTCAAAGTTCACCCTTTTAGGTACCCTCTCCTTCGCTACCTTTGCAGTTGGGACCTTGGGTCCAGCTGGTTTCTTAAAAGACTTAACAGACTTAACCTCCACTAGGGGATCAGGAACAGGGACAGCAGCCACTATGCCGGAATCAGGAGGGATACTGCTAACCTCCTTAGACTTACTAGATGATCCCACATTCGCAAACTTCTTCTTTGAGACCATTGACCACCCTCCAGTCCCATGGGTACCAGAAGATGTGACATCAATTGCCACTGCCTTGCCTTTGTTAGCCACAGGAGGGAGTATATTAGACTCCTTCAACCCATTATCAGTAAGTAGCTCCTTGTTAGTTTCCTTGATTTTGATCCCTGGTAACCCCAATCTCTGAGGCTTAGCAATCTTGACTCCCCCCAATTTAAATTTCATGTTGGCACGTTTCCTAGCACTTTTGGATTTGCCAGCAATAGTGGTACTCTGGCCCTCCCCCGGTTCTTTATGTGTATGGATTTCATCATTCAAAGGTTGAGGCGAATTCTTAACCATGCTCTGCCGTCTGCAGGACGAAGGAGAGTGCCCAATCATGGAGCAAAACTGACAGAACGAAGGCAGGGACCTACCATAATCAACCTCCTGCTTGATTATCTGTCCACCATTATCAATGGTAATGAATTTCTTCACAGGCTTAGCAAGATCCATTTCAATGCAGACATAGGCATAGCCTGGCCTAGTGAAATTGGTCACATCCTTGTGCATACATAGAAACTTCCCAAGCGAACTTGCTATGGATTGAATCGCACCTGGGTCATGCAAGTGAGCTCTCAATGCAGGAAAACCAACCCAAACTGGAGTACATGATGACTCTGAGCCAATCGAGAAGTTGGGAGACCATCTGAAAACACGCATTCTTTTCCCCCTGATGAACCAAGCATCTTTAATGTAGGCTTTCACAAAATCCTCCCTGTTAGAGAAGCGGATCAAAATGTGCCTTTGATCAAGCACCACAGGGAAGATATCCTCTTGGAAGGACATGACATTCTTCATAGTGGTGAGAACCTCCATAAGTGAAGGTCTGCCAGTAGTGAACTTGCCAATCAAGGTCCAGGAGAACGGCGCAGCCATCTGGTTCACCTCCTCAATAGAGAATTGGATAACCTCTTCTCCATCAATCAGAACCGACTTCCTGACCTGCACTCCAGGGAAGAAGGGTGCTTAATGCGTCTCGCGAGTGGCTACGGCAAAGGATAGATTGCGGCGATTCTCAGAGGCCACTTTGGGATTATTAAACATCAAAGGTGATGCAAGGGGGTCCTCCGGAGGCGAGGTGCTGCCTTTCTGGTAATCAGCCGCTAAAGGGACAGACATCCTTAAGCCACGACCTGGAGCTAGATCGAGCTCCAGAGAGCTGATCCAGCCCCATGCTCAGGAGAAAACTGAAGACACTCACAGCAATGAGGTGCTCGGTGCGACCAACGAAGGAGAGAAAAAGCTAGGGGAGAAAAATCCAGGTCAAGATGGTCGGAGGGAAATCGCCCCCAACCCCCGGAACAGTCGCCCTGGAACGGAACTAGGGTTTTTCGTTAGGGTTTTGGATTAGGTTTTGCTAAACCCTAGGTTAAACCCTAAACCAAACTTAAAACCCTAAAATTAACTTTAAACCCTAATCCAAATCCTAAACCCTAGGTTAAACCCTAAACCAAACTCAAAACTCTAATCCAAACCCTAAACCCTAAGTTAAACCCTAAATCAAACTCAAAACCCTAATCCAAACCCTAAACCCTAGGTTGAACCCTAAATCAAA
Organism: Posidonia australis; assembly: GCA_024699735.1. Lineage (NCBI taxonomy): Eukaryota > Viridiplantae > Streptophyta > Magnoliopsida > Alismatales > Posidoniaceae > Posidonia > Posidonia australis. The sequence goes on along the minus strand of JAMKQA010021291.1, from coordinate 14,477 downwards.
CTCAAAACCCTAATCCAAACCCTAAACCCTAGGTTAAACCCTAATCCAAACCCTAAACCCTAGGTTAAACCCTAATCCAAATTCGAAACCCTAATCCAAACCCTAAACCCTAGGTTAAACCCTAATCCAAATCACAAACCCTAAAAAACCCTAAATTCTAGGTCAAACCCTAAGTCAAACCCTAAACCATAAGTCCAACCCCAAACCCTAATTTCAAACTCTAACAACCTAACCACTTCCCACCTTCATCATAACCACCTATAATAACCTCTAACCACCTAAACAAACCCTAACTACTTCCCACCTTCATCATAACCACCTATAACAACCTCTAACTACTTAAACAAACTCTAACGACTTCCCACTTAATCTAACAGCTCTAACAACTTCCCACTTAATCCAACAACCTCTAACTAACCACAACAACCCATAACAATCATGGCAAACCTATAAATAACTCCCATTTGCAAGTGAGAAGGGGTTGTTGGAAAATATGAGAGGAGAGCCCCCAAAGCCTTTTCCTCCCAACCAGAGCAACCAGAGGGGTCCAAGAGCAGAGAGGAGGCTCTAGGAGGAGGAAAATCTAAGTTTCTAGCCATCTCCGGCAAGCTCCGGCGACCTCCGACGGCCAAGATCACTACCAGCCCAGGTATGCCTTCCACAGACCTCAATTCTAGAATGGTTTCCTAGGTCTCCCTCTACCTTCTTCAGTTGATTCCAGTAGAGCCAGAGGTGTTCCCTGGCTGGAATCGCAGCTTCAGGCCTCACCGAAGTCGTTCTCTAGCGACAGAGGTGGGGGCACGAATCTAGTGGTCGATTCGTGCTCCAAGGTGCTCGAACCTCTCCCCTTGGACCTCCTCTTGCTTCTCCACCTGTCGAAACTCTGTTTCAGTCGCTGTGAAAGGCACCAGTAGAAGATCACCGGGGTCGGGCTCCGTCACCGTTGCCGGGGAAGACAACTGGTAACGGGGCGCGATCAGGCGCCTCCAGCTCCGCCGCACCTCTCCAAGCCTCCAAAAACATTCCCTGACGCGCGCCCAGCATTCCGGAGCCATCAAAGCCAAGCCTCGCGCCTTGAATCACCTCCATAGTCAAGCTTGTCAGAGTTGGATCGCGTCGACGGTAGGCTGGACCAGAGGATGAGAGGAGTGTCTCATTCTTGCCGCTTAAGGGAGGAAACTCATCCTCTCCATTCTCCAAAGCATCCAGAAGCCCTGAGTGTCGCGCTGCATCCCTCTAGAACCACCGTCTTACTCAGCGCCGTCACCGGAGTCACGTCAACGGTGAGGGAAGTGGGGGGCCAGTTCCGACCGTCACCTCCAAGGTCCAAACCATTGGATCTTCTCCCCTCTTTCTCCTTTAACTCCCAGTGGAGCCTGATGGATGATCGGGCGTCAAGATGCCCTAGAATGGCATCCCGGTGGTAGACATTCCGTCGCCAGTCATCGTCGCTCTTTTTTCTTTAAAAAATAAAAAAAAAGTTTTCTTTGAATAAACTTCTGTACTTTTCTTTTCCTTACATTTAGGTCCTTATGTCTTACATTTAAGTCCTATTTTTCATACATTTAGGTCCCTGCAATAGATTTTAAATCATTTTAAATAATATTTGTTATGAAATATTGCAGAGGAACCCCTGTAAGTTGTTAATAATGTTTTCTAGGCTTAAAATTTTGACAAAAACTCCTAGAGTTTCTTTTCATGCATTTAAGTACAGAAGTATTGCATTTAAGACCCTGAGCTTTACTAAAACTATTTTGAATGCATATTTTTTGTCAAAATTGCAAGTTAAACCCTTAGAATTCAAATATTTGCTCAAATGTGACCTGAATTGCATTTTAGCCCCTGAATTTTACTGATTTCTCAATAAATGCATGTTTTCTAGGTTAAATTTACATGTCAGTCCCTGAAAATTTCTGTTTTCAAACATGGACTCTTTTTCTTGCACATTTACCCCTAAATTTCTTCAAGATTGCATTAAATACATGTTTTAATGGAAAAATTGCATATTGACCCCTAGGGATCTTGAATTTGATTAAAAACGCACAGTTCTGCACATTTGACCCCAGATTTCTTCAAAATTACATAAAATGTGTTTTTCTATGTATTTTTGATGATTTAGCCTCAGAATTTTAGTTTCCATTCAGAATTTGGGAATTTTGCACAAAAGCCCTTGGAATTTACATTTTTACACACACATGCATTTTGTACATTTTGTTGCACTTTTTCATGCATATTTTCTCATGCCTTCTTCCTTGCATTGTGCACGCATTTATAACTCATTTCACACTTGGTTTTCCTATTGTTTCCTGGATTTCCTTCGACTTTCGCGAATTTGATTTGATTTGACTTTCCATCGCTCGAGGGCGTACATTAGCAGGCTTAACAATGTCTACATTGTCCCGAATGAGGATTATTTTCCCAATTTGATTTTCTCGGATTTCATCGAGTTTCCGCTGATTTGTGTGACACTTTCCTAGAGTCACTCGATTTTCACGATTTTCTTCATCGCCCATGGGCGTATAGTAATGCGGCATTCTTAATGCCTACATTTGTCCCTTGGATTATCTTTTTCCCTTTTATTCATTTCTTCTTTTTGATTTGGCATGTTTTCGTAGTCACTTAAAGCATGTGCATTCAGAATAGGCAAGCATACACACAATAGACCATTAGCAAGCAGGAAACCTAGAAAGACCGAGTTCTTCGGGCGCATGGGGGTGCGTAACCCCTTCCCCATGCATAATAAGAATCCTTATCCTTTCTCTAGCCCACATTCATTTGTGCACTACATCCATTAGGCATGGAGCATGCATATGTTTTCTTCGCCTTGGTTTCTTTTAAATTTTTCCTTTGTGTTTGGTTTTCCTCATCTTTCCATTAAAAGACTAGGTGACGACTCCTTTCGTTATCCTTTCTTATCTTTCCTTGGTGTTTTCGGGTCTAGACTTCTTCTCCGGATTCACCATCTTCGCTATGATCGTATCGGGACTCCTCGTGTGCTTCCATGCACCGTATGAGAGCCGTGCAAGGTTCCACCAGCATGGTCACACAGCCTAGTGGTCAGGCTCACACCATTGTCTAGGAAGTGGCAGGAGGTCAGAATGGAGGCGAAAGAAATAACCTCACCTCTCCACATGCTCCATCCACTAGTACTGCAAAAAAACAATAGTTCCAGCAATGAGTCAGATACAGGTGTAGTTTTCTTTCAAGTAATAGCCAAGTCAGCATTAAAAACTAGGACTTACTATGAGAAGTGGGTAAAGGCCGACGTGGGAGCGCAGGTTCTTTTGAACCACGTCGTCTAGCTCGCAGAGCATGTAGGCATAACTGGCTCTACCCCAGTCATACCGTCCTAGCTTGTGGAGATTGGCCAAGTATATTAGCCAGTTCGTTGGGACACAGTAGCTCGAGGTATCACAGAAAACCAGCCTCCAGAGCTCGAGCAGGAAGTGGCATAGTACAAAGTTTGCCTCTCGTGACCCTAGAGCAAGGTTTGGCCATATCTTGGTCTACTCCCTTAGCTAGCTGTAACGGAAGTAGTATGAACCACGGGTGAGAGGCGGGCACTCGTGCCCTAGCAGGGTAGGAACCTTTGCAAACCCTTGTGTAGCCTTGCGAACAATAGATTCCCTAGTGAAGCTCAGCCTAGTCAGCAACGCCTAGTGCTCAGGTAGAACCCCCTACTTGCCAAACGGAAGGTGAAACGTATGCATCTCGTAACGCCATCGCTCCACCAAAGCCCTGAAAAGCTGATAATGCCCGTGAATGACGCGAATTTGCAACAAGCTGCCAAAGGAGCTATGATGAAGTAAGAAGTCCTATAGAAATCACGGTAGACGCTTGAAGTGGTCTAGCATGGGCACCCAAAGGCACCACATGACTTGACCGATGTCACCCACCTACAAGGCAAGGAAAAGAGTTAGGCCAATCAACATGCTACAAAGGCAATCATTTGGCGAGTTTCTGAAATACATACCTTGAAATCATCTCGCTCACAGATGTGGGAGCGGCTGAGTAGATCTCCCCTGAAGTGGCCTGACTCTTGTAGTTACATAGATATTGGATCAGATTTTACGCAAAGCCAGAGTTAGCATTACCTTTCACTTAAGGTAGTTTCATTAACTCCTCGGACACGTCGGACTCCTTGCTCTCGTCCAGTGCCTGCAAACTGGATGCTGCTTTGGGACCCCATGAGCAGGTCCCACGACCTCATTGCCACGAATCGAAGGCAATCCTCCTCGTCTCAATGATCCTCCGCTCCGAGTCAGACTGTAAACAAGAAATTTAGGTTAGGATTGTTCTTGTAAAGCATAGAAATTGAGCAGATTGCATATCAGGCCACGTTAGAAATTAACTCTAGAATCTAGAATCAAGTCATCAGAATGGAGTCCGACATGACGAAGCGCAGAAAAACCATAAATTATGGAGATTTGGTAAAACACAGTTGTCAAGATCACATTCAAAAATCCAAGATTCCTCGAGGTCATTAAAATTCAAGGGCATTCGTCCAGGCATTATTTGGGCAGAAGTCTGGATATTCTTCAAGACATTATTCCAAACAAAATCAAGCACATTGACAACATTTTCATTCAAGACAAGCTAGAATAAATCAAGTGGATTTCTAAATCGTCATTCAAGCAAGACAATGACATTCCTAGAAATATGATTAAGTAAGAAATCAAGGGTTTATTTTCACAAGCTTGATGAAAAGATGATGGGCATCTCCAGCGTACCGTTGACCATTCCCTGGAGCCCCATGCCTCCGGTTCATCCCAGCTGATCTTGGTAAGCCTTGAACCACTGGTGTTTGAGCACCAGGCCTCCCACCACAGCACCCCTCACCGTCGGTAAGCCCCTCGACGCTAGCAGGGAGGAGAGTCAATGGTGCTAGGTGGAGACAGGAGGAGTAGCCCCATGCTTGGTAGAAGGAGGGAAGAAAGAGAAAACGAAAAGAGCAGAGAGGAAGGGCTTACCATGGTTGTCGACGCCACCCGCACATGACCTTCACGCCTCTGATCCGAGCTAGCCATCCGTTCATCCACGCCTGCTCAAACCTTGCCGTTGACGAAGCCTCCCTCAGCCCTAGTCACCGTCCGCAAGAGGAGAGGAGAAGAGGAAGATGGAGAGACATGGGTAGTGAGGATATGGAGGGAGAAATTGAGAAATGAAGAAGGCTAATGTTTTAAATCAAAATTCATAACAAAGAAAGCATGAAGTTTTGGGATTTCCTCTGCAAAAGAGATCAAAGAAAAACCAATGGTTGGGTGCCCAAATGCTACAGTGTTAATTGTCAGTGGGCCCCATAGCTTTGTAAAAATCCTCAGCTTTTCACACAGCATTCTGCAAAAGTTTTGGATTGAAGTGCAATTTACCCAGTATATGCCATATCTTTTATCTCGAAGGACTTCAGAAATTGAGGGGGTATTCACGCAGTCTCCATGACCCCTAGCAAACTTCTTGTCTCAAGAATTGTCCCTAGAATTGGTCGAATAACCAGTTTTGCAAAATTTTAGCATAGTTTTTAGAAATTACAAACAGGTCCTTAGCCTATTCGAGAGTTAGAAGATGAGATTCCTTGCCAGAATTAGCCCACAAGAACACTCCTGGGAATGGCAAATTAACGTCGGGAAGATTGTTTAAACACTCGGGCTCAGAAATTCTTAAAGCCCTAAGATGGAAAATTTGCATAAAAGACCCTGAAAATTTTACCCTGGCCAATTTACTGTTTGATGCATCCAAAATTGAGCAGACAACTTCAGAGGTCTGGGAGGTACATGAGCATGACATATAGACTGACAGTTTGATTCGTAGAAATGGCTCAGTGAAATTTACAGACCAGCCCCTATAATTTCTCAAAATTGCTAAAAGGTCCCGATCATTCCTGAGATGAACCACCAAATGTGTGCACTTTTTGGCGGAAGATTAGAGGCATCCCTTGTGCATCATAATTGGATTTGCACCTGTGGGTGGCTAAAATGCCATAATCAGAGCAAATTACCGCAATGCCCCTTTCCTCCTACAAGGAGATGAGTGTGCCCAATCTGCTAGTCAGGCTTACGAGATGTTCTCCTTCCCCTCAACTAAGTTTAGGGTGGCTACAGAATCATGTGGGTGGCCCTTTGTGGTTTTCCACCTCAATGACTGGAAAGATTATGGTTATGCCCCGATCATGGTACAAAATTTGGTTGAACCTCGTTTGTCAATCGAGAGTTTCTCGTTTGTCAATCGAGAGTTTCTCGAGCACCACAAGAGCAGTCTGCAAGGTCACCCGTTACGATAGGGTCAACCTTGAGTAGATTTCAGGATTCAGCCTGGTTCTAGGCTTGCCTCTATATCCTGCTAGGATGCAACTAGCCTCTGGAGAGGTTGAACCTGGCTTGGCTGCAGCTCTCATTCATCTCTCTTCTCCAACCTGCAAGCCCACTATCTTGCTATCTTTTGTCAGTAAGTCCACCGCTTACTGAGAGTTCTGTCACTGCCTCTCTCATGAGCTCGGTGCCCGGTTCCTCTAGCCAATAGCTATGCCTTCTCTTTGGCTTAGAGCTCGGTTTCCTCCAGCCGATAGCCCTTGTGCCTCTAGCTTGCCGCTCAATTCCTCTGGTCGATATTTGTGCCTTCTCTTTAGCTTGGCGCCTGATTTCCTCTGGCTAGTAGCCCTTGTCCCTCCAACTTGGTGCCTAGTTCCTTTGGTCGATAGTTGTGCCTTCTCTTTGGCTTGGCGCCTGGTTTCCTCTGGCAAAAAGCCTTTGTGCCTCCAACTTAGCGCCCAGTTTCTCCGATTGATAGTTGTGCCTTTTCTTTGGCTTGGCACCCAGTTTCCTCCGACCGATAGACCTCGTGCCTTCAACTTGGTGCTTGATTTCTCCGACCGATAGTTGTGCCTTTTCTTTGGCTTGGCGCTTGGTTTCGTCCAACTGATGGCTGTGCCCTTTCCTTTCATTCTTTGGCTTGGCGTCCGGTCTCTCCTATCGATAGCTTTCACTCCTTTTCGGGATGATACCCCAAACTATCCGGGTGACATTGTCAAACATTCAAACGACGTTCGTCAACCGTTTATCTGTCTGTCCGGTCGACAAGCCTGTCAGCCTTGTCATGCGCCCTCTTCTTTGGGCTGATTCGTCGAACTATCCAGTTGACATCATCAAATGTTTGGATGACGTTCATCAATTGTTAGCCCCTGCTCAGTCAGTGAGTTCAATAGCTTGTCGTGCCCCTGTTCTTTCTCAGGCTGATAACCCCAGCTATCCGGCTGATGTGTCCAACAATCCATCTTATCCCCTTTGCTGTTTGTCTGATGACCAATCGTGCCCCTTGTGGTAAAGTAACTATTCATCACCTTTGCATTCACCAGTGCATCAGTAGCATCCGGTACCTCATCCAATATTGCATTCTTGTCATCAACATCTGTAGTAGGCATCTTCACACTTTTTAGCTTTACATGTCTGCATACTCGTCATAATTGCATCAGCATCTACATCGTAGCAGCGAGTTGCGTTTCCAGTGCATCCATCTGAAAAAATGACCCAACGCCCATAGCTTCGTTTTCCCGCGAACTTAAGTGGGGTGTCTTGTTCAACCCTAAGCATCAGTCTCATTTCCCTTGACCTCACGCAAGTAGGGGCATCTGTAGACACCCTGGTTTTGTCATCAGATGGCAATCAGTTTCTCCGACGGGACCTGCATTAGACAGTCAGTCGACGCAACCACCCTCATCACTTAAAACCCTACTTAAATTCCAAACTCAATCAGCCATGGTCCAACATCACCTTAATCAAGCCCAAAACCATTCCACTAGAGCCTCTTCATGGCCAAGATGCCTAGTGGACTGGACGTGCAGCCAAGTTTATGGGCTGGCTCAGGACTCACGAGGCCTGATAAACGCAAGCAGGACTTGCGAGCGGGATGCGTGGGTGCCCTAGGTTAGCCACAGTGTGAAGGTTAAACTTGTCCATTCTCTTTGAGTGCATGGAATCCTAGCTTCCTATTGGTTGGGTTGGATCTACATGTGTCCCATATTGCATCTGAACCATGAAGCCCTCCATGAAAACCGAATTCACCATCGTACCTCCTTGATTGAATCCCAGTCGAAGGATTAAAACAGTTAGAAGTTGATGGTCCAGATTTGAATCATCCCTCAACATAAGCCACCCTTGTCACCTACGATGGGATCTCTTCAACCTACTGCTTGCTCTTCATGTCCATTGCACATTCACCTCATTTCCAAGTCCACTGTAGACACCCCGATTTTGAGGTGGCTCGTGGATAAACTCTCCAAAAGGATGTTGCTTCGGACACAGTAGGCCTAACCACATCCAAATCCTATCTGACATTTTGATTAGCCCGAGAACATCGCACGAAACCATGACCACAAGCCCATGGTCCAGTTGATAATCTAGGCAGCCAAGTGGTAAATTTAAACCCATATTCGGCGCATCAATTAGGTGAACCAATGGAGAGCACTATGCTAGAGTACCAATGTGGAGCACCATCATGCGCACCTATGTGGCACACCATGTGGGCGCACAACCCCTTTTCAAGGTGCTGGCTATTGGCTATCCATCTTCTACACTTGTAACCTCTACTTACGAATATTCTTCTATGAACCTACACAAGTCTTTTGGTTTCCATGCCCCTTGACATCCCAAGACCTTACATTTCCACCTCCTTTAAAAGCTACCCATGAACTACACCTTTCTTCTTCTTGGTTACATTGGCATCCCATAGGAGATCATCTCCCAAACACCAGTTGCATCCCTGAGCACCCTTTGAGCCCTTTAGCCTTGTCCAAAGCAATCGAAGGAGGTTTACCTCGAGCCACCAAAGGAGATAACACCACAAGTACTTTCCCACTTCTTGTCTTTGTTAGTTTTTTTTTATATGCTACTTCCAAACAAGGTTTCATACTATGAACTTGGCTGATGTGATGTGTTTGTTTATTTTGATGTTTGTTTGTACTTTTTGTTTAGTTCGGTAGTGGACCATGGTGCTCTTTTATAAAGTTATCTGCATTGTTTGTTCATCTTGTTGTTTGTTTTCATTGCTTGATCTTTGGGTGATAGATCATGGTCCCTATGAGGCTATTGGCCACTGAATATAGGTTGTGATACATCCCTTGTATGCCATGTCATTCCCCCATGCTCCTTCAATCCATTTGGATAACTCCATGCATCATAAGAACCTCCATAGGCTGATGCAGCCTTAGGGAACCCATAAATATGCAAGGATAGGGAAAGAGAGAGAGGAGTGATTTAGTCTTGATTGTTTAGTATGATTGTGTTCCCTGGCATCTAGGTTAGTCCTCTGAATAGCCATAAGTACAGTTGATTACATGTATCTTGACCAAGCTCTGGAATTACTTTGCTGTTTGAAATAGAGTACCTGGAGTGCACCATTTAGGAGCACCAGACTTGCACACCATATAGGCGCACCAGATTGGCACACCATCCTGGCGCACCAGTTTGGTTGTAGGATGCAAACAGTAGGTTCTGCATCATGGTTTGCATGTTTCTCCGGTTGTCACAGGCTCTGATTTTTTCTGGTGTTTGTACCTGAATACACCATGATCATGCTTGCATAGTTTTACCATCTAATAACTCTGTTTGCATTAGTTTTGCATCTAGTAGAGTAGTGATGCTTACTACTTGGGTCTTGTGAATTGGTGGCCTTTTTTGATTCTTGTCGGTGAGATCCTTTTGTACTGTTTCATGATTCAGACCCGGGGTAGCGTAGCTGAATAGTATAACATGGCTCATTTTCCACTTCACCTATATTTGATTTTAGTATAACACTAGGCACAACATGCATGTGACATGGCATTCCATACCACCCTTGGGTGGACAGGGATAGGCTATAAAGCTGACATTGCCACTTAAGTGAACAGAAAACCCATGAAAGACCGATTGCGCACGAGGGTGCCTAATATCTCCATGTGCAATAGGGATCCTTACCCAATTTTTGGTTCCTAGTGACCTTTTCTTCCATTGGCTTGCTATCATACATAGTTTCATAGTTTCGTTGTTTTAAACAGTTTTCCTTGTCTCCTGTTTAAGTAGATTAGGTGGCGATTCTTGCATTTTGTTGTTTTTATCGCTTTTTGCCGTGACATTGCTAGCCCTCGTGCATTTGACCTTTTGCAACATACATGAGGCTGTCGCCGGCATGGTTACTGGAACTGGCGACTTTACTGGGGATAACCAGATCCCGTCTTTCGTTTTGGGTTTTTCGTTTACTTTGGCATTTTCGCTTGTTTGCTTGTTTCTCATTATTTACTTTGGTCACCCCTCTTGTAACATAAGTTCTGTCTTCCTTACATTTTATGTATGCTTTTTGTATGGTGGGTGTTTTCCTTTTACACATTTGCTATGCCACCACTTTTGCACATGACATGCGCATGCTTTTTGTTTGCTGATTGGTGTTTTCTTTGCATGTTTTTTTCCTTTGTTGCATTTGCTATGATTAGGAGATTAGAGACATGCTTTTCCCCCCTATTTGGTTAAATAAGAATCACATAAAAACAAAAATAAATAAATAGGGCAAACTAGTGACAAATTACAAACTCCCCCGCATAGGTTTAATAAATTTGCAAGTAAAATACTTAAAGCATATTTTTGCATTCATCATATAGCGCATACTTCTTCCCCTCTTTTGAGTCCATCTCTATAGTTTGCGAAGGACATTCCCCAATTTCTCATTCTATGGCTTTGGCATGGGATGAGATGTCGGTATGTCCCCCCTTGTTCGGGGTCATGTCGGTGTTAGTAGAGGGTACAACCTACTGCTTTGGCAGAGGACGAGGCCCTGAACACACCACCGGTTCACTACCTAAGCTTTGGCAAGGATTTAGAGCAAGAACCTTTTCTTTCTAACCTTGAGTCAAACACCCATCTACCCTTGTGTGAACTTGGAGTAGACGGCTTGGTAGGACACCCCTTGTGTTAACATCACTTTCTACGAAATTAAGTAAGTTAATTATTAATACTACTTTATTTTGATTTTTGTTATACAATCAAACTTTATATCTATTAAATTTCCTTTGTTTTGCTATTGATAAGCATCGACACCGTTGCTATTGTTTGAGATTGGCTATTATTATTGTATTCTGAGTTGATTGACAGTTTAAACATAAGATATCTAAGTATCTTTCAAAATTAATTCATTCATTTGTTTTACTTTCAACATAATGTATGCATATTTACTAATTAAGTTATTGTTTTCTTTTGTAGGTGTGATTAATGAGCATGAGACAAACCAAGAGATTTGACAATATAATGTGCATGAACTTTGACTTTTTGTTGTTGTGTTTTTTAACACAACTTAAAATGTTTTGTTGTTTATTTGTGTTTGAGCTTATGTTATTAATTTTTATTTAAACATAACTTGAACATTTGTTGTATTTGAGGAAATCTTTATGGTCCATTTATGTTAGAGAAAAATTAAGATTATGATTAATTCTTGTTTGAAGAAACTTTGTGATTATAATTTATGATTAATAGTTGTTAAATTATTATTGTCGATATTTCATTACCATATTGTTTACATTTACTTCTTATAAAAATAGGTTATGTACTTATTGAATACTTGAATTACTATCTTACACGTTTATTATTTACAGATTTATAATATTTATATTTCGATATGGACTTATTTGTATTTAGGTTTCTCAGTCGAATTCGGATATTTGGATGCATCCAATGAATTTAGACACAAATGTCAAAATTAACATCCATTCGGATATAGATACAGACACGAATTCTGATGTAGATACGAATTTGGACATTAACATATTCACTTTGGCTCCTTTTACACCCCCACCTAGTTGCACCAAAGAGTTCTCCCACGTGCAGCATGTGTAGCCTTGCTGACCTCCACCCATGGACCCTGCCTAGTATTGTAGCTTAGTTGTGGCTTGTCGTGAATTTTTCAAAATAATATTATTTTAATAACTTATTACAAAACTAGGCATGTTCCCAAAATATTTTCAAAACTAGACTTCTGATAGGGTTCAGTTGGACCCCACATGCCTACCTGGCTTGTTAGTATTTTTTTTTAAATTTTGTTAATAAATTCGGCACTTAGACTGCTGAATTCAGTGTAAACATAATTTGACAATGTCATGACCGAATTCATTGTAAACATATTTCAACATTTTTATAATTGAAATCAATGTAAACAGAATTCGACAACATCATAGTCGAATTCTTTCAAAAAAAAAAACTAGACATCCTGATATCAACTTCACTCCTGTTTATGAATAAAACTCCTGATTTATAAACACAGTAAGTATTATGCTGTCCTTTAGCTAAATAACTACTAATCATGAGACATTAACTTATCTATAAATACTTCATGATTCAGACGGTATGTAAATGGATAAACTTCTCCAATATCGGGTATATTGAACTTCCTATTAATGAGTTAGGTAGTCTAGCCACTCACCTTCTGTCAAAAATAATTATCATAATAATGAGATAACAAAGCTAACTCCAATCTGTTGAAAACCCGACAAAAAATGCTTTTTGAAACAAGCAAAAAACATTGAGATCCATAGCTTGTGACTACAAAAACAATGGAAGTGCATGAAAATCTCAAAGTAAATAAAATTAGCAAATGACATGAGAGAAAAATAAGCACAAATAATCATATATAGAAACCTAAAACATATATGATATGCAATGATATGCACTCTTGTTCATTATTCTGATCTAAAAAAAAACAAAACCAAAACTCTTGTTCAACTTAACAAATAACCAAACCAGAACTCTATTCATTATCATTTAACATAATTATTACATATTAATCCAAACAACTCAAACATGTAAGTTTTGTTCATTACAAATCAATCAAACAAAATAACTTAAAAATTAACATAATCATCAAATATCTCTAAATTACAAATTAAACTACAAATTAGTCCAACCAACAACAATTTAAACATGTAAGTTAAAATCGAAGAAGTTCAATACATAAAAATATCAAATAAATACAGGTGACCACTTCCTTTTCTTCTTTCCACTACAATCCTTTCTTAGACCATGACCATGTTTATGTCCTAGGCTTGGTCTTATATCCATTTCTTGGGTCACGTCACCTTCCTCATTGTTGAAGTTGGAGTTATCTTCATTGTCAAAGAAGATCTGTATGTTAACTTGGAAGGGAACGTGTGTGATATCATCCTCTCTCTCTAGCTCATCAACTCCGTACCCCTCTTTGCTTCTACCTTCACATCTGCCTCAGGTGGAATATATATGGGATACTACTCGACACCCCTCCTTCGCTTAAACCTGTTTCTGTGTAGGTGTAATCATAGTACTGATAGATATGCACCTCATTAAAACAATCTAATATTTTTTGGTACATGCTTGTGGATCTTTGTAGCACATTTGGATCATGAGTGTAAGTCTGCATTATATCCTCCACGTCTTGATGAATATCATATATAGTATGGATCTATATTGGAAAATTTAATTTTAATATTTATATAAGTATTAAAATTAAATTTTCATCTGAATGCAAAAAATATTAACAAAACTAAATTTTACCAATCGTCTCTCAACACAACCACGAGTAAGTAATATCTAGAAGTGAAAGTTTGCTAATCATCCATCGACGTGTAATGTTCCAATACCAAATCATGTATACTCTCGTGGTCTCCTTTAGATCATTTAACAGGTCTTCCCTTTAAGCCTATGCATGATTTTGTCGATTTTCTCAGTCAGTGATATATTATCTTTGCTCGTGGGACCAATCAATGTCTAGTCTTCCATGTGCTATTCAAATTTGGACAATTGACATGTTATTGGGTATGTATTGCAAGAGACCGAACTATCACATAGCCCTGTCTGAAACATATCTTGCCACACACTCAAAACACATAATCTAGGTTTGAGCAAGTCAAATGTCTAACCCATATCTACAGATGTATGGCAAAGAATCCACAAGCACCTGGTTGTATGACTACCATATCATTGGTTATAAACAATATATCTAATATCAAATTGAGGATCAATAACACAAATACAAATGAAAGAAAGGTAATACACTTTACTGATGTGACTTTACATTCCTTTTCCAAGTGCATGGCACGAGTCCTTTGCACCTTAAAAAAGTCAAAGGATCTACAAGAGCATATGTCATTAACCATCTAGGCCTTCTAACATGAACATGCTCCTATATCTATATTTCTTGAAATTATAACTGTAGACACCCCGATTTTGAAGTCATTTGGCAGCAGGCTCCTCCGGATGATGCTCTGGTTGCAACCACCAAAACCCTAGCCTACACAAGCCCAATTAGGTCCACACTAGCCCACCTAACCCAATTAAACCTGAAATCCCACAAATCAACCTAAGCCCACTTAATCCAATCAAAATCCACTTAAAAATCCAATAAAACCCTAATTTAACAAATAAAACCCATAAACCACAAAATCCAATTAAAATCCACCCAAAATCCCATAAAACCCTAATAAAAACCCTAATTAA
>JAMKQA010021290.1:0-26112 GCA_024699735.1 Posidonia australis | reverse complement strand
TCACTTACTTAATCATTTCCACTTTCATTACTGTTGTTACCTTGATCAGAGGTAACCTGGCACACAAGCAGTAGGTGAGGACATCCTTCCCCAACCTCCCTACACTGCCGCGATGAGATTCCCTATGCGGGATGTCATCGCCATGGCCAACAAGCCTCACATTTTCCTGTTCCTCATAGAAGCATGGAGATACGTCTCTAAAGACGCCCCAGTCGGTGATCCGAACAACTAGGTCCAATGACCCAGGCTCAGCCTACACCATCGGCGACCCGAACAACTAGGCTCAAAAGCCAAGGCTCAGCCTATGCCGCTACCAGCTCGGTGACCCGAACAACTAGGTACGACTACCCAGGCTCAGCCTACACCGGTGGTGACCCGAACAACTAGGTCTAATGACCCAGGCTCAGCATACACCGTCTCCATCTCGTAAACCACAATCTCTTTTCATAACACATTATTAGTGTTCCAAAACTCTTTCCAGTTTTTCAAAATCATTTTCCATTTCATTCATTCGGTTGCAGGACTCTGTTCCTTGCAACACTTGACCCTCCACTGGGGTCCCAACACCGGCCATCACAGCCACCACAAATCCATCAATTGGGTCTCAAGCCCAAAAATCACATAAAACCATCTTTTAAAACATCTATAGGGTCAAAACCCAAAAACCACGCCCAAATCCATTATTTGGGGTACCACATGTCTCCATGTCATTACACGGGGAAAAACACCAATCACATACACCCATCATACCAAAACATCCATTTATCATCATTAAAAACCACATTAAAACTTAAGCACAACAGGGCAAAATTGGCATACCATTTTCCAAAACGTATGCCGTTTTCCCCTGATTCGGTATACCAAATTTCTTCGGTATGCCAAATCTCTGTCAGATTTATCAGACAGGGGAGAAATGGTCGACCAAAAACCACTGGTCGTCCAAGGCCAAAACACGGATCAACCGCTACGAGCAAAATCGGTATGCCGAACCAAAACGGCATACTGTTTTCTACTGTTGCAGAAAACACTCCAAACCACTGTCCTCCTTTTCTTCCCCAAGTGGGAGTGAGGATTGGACCCTCCAAACAAAAACCATAAAATCTCATAAAAACATGAGGTGTAGACCCTCAAGTCTACTTCAAAACTCCTCAAACCAATAGCAAATCCATTAAGCATGCTGCTCTAAAGAAAATCATCAAGACATAGAGCTCAAAAACAAACACTATAGCATGCTTCTCATTTATCCACGAAAACCGCACAGAAAGCCCATAAATCATCATGATAGCATCATAAACATGCCAATCAACACATTCTCAGCCACATAATAAAATTTTACGATTTTTCATGCATTTATCACAATTTCATGCATTAAACCTACAATTAACCCAAAAAAGGAACAGAAGAAGGAGGAGGTCGCGTACCTGTCCCAGGCCCCTTACCACACTCCGGCAAGCCTCCACGAGCTCCGGCGGAATGCCCGGATGGCTCACCACCTCCTCCCACGGTTGCGCGCTCCTCAACTCCCTTTCTTCCCTTCTTTTCTTTCTACGCAGCACACCTCCTCTGCACTGCCACTGCCTTCGTCTCTTATCTCCATCCCCATCCACATGGTGTCGACCACCCATCCCGTCGGACGAGATGGGGAGGCACGGGCCTCCGTCGCTGGTGGCACGGGAGGAAGAAGAGGAAGAAGAAGAAGATAGAAAAATGGTGGATGGTGTGGCTCACGAGAGAAAGAACGAAAAGGAGGAAGAAAAGAAAAGAGAAAAGAATGGCACGTAAATCGAGACAACTATGCATCCTCAAACTGGACTCCACAAAGGTCCCAAAACACAGGCAGATGCACATAAAGCCAACCACAACCACACACAACCTAGAAACAACAGATTATCCATTAATAAACCATTAAACACAATATTACAAATAATACATGGTTTATTACAAAAATTGATAATCAGGCCCTGATGTTACACGTGGCAAGCTGAGTCCTCCCTATATTGGCCCATACCAGATTACACAAAGGATCGGTGAGGTTGCTTATTGGATGGATCTACCACCAGAGATGTCATCTGTGCAAGACGTGTTCCATGTCTCCATGCTGAGGAAGTGCCTGGCTGACACATCTTATGTGATTCCAGTTTAGCTAGAAGGGCTCCAGGAAAATCTGTCTTTAGTGGAGGATGCCATCGAGATCATTGACCATGAGGAGCAGGTGCTGCGGAACAAGGTGATTCCACTAGTTATGGTGCGGTGGCAGCATCGTGGAGCAGAGGAGGCCACGTGGGAGAGTACGAAAGCCATCCTAGTCCAGTACCCGTATCTTTTCGCCTAGTGATTTCAAAGGCGAAATCTTCTTTTAAGGGAGTTAGGATGTAACACCTGTAAAATTTATTTTGTAATTATTTACATTTTTAATGAATTTTAATCCTAGATGGGTGTTACTGTTCAGAGGCCTGTTGTCTGGATTTGAGCTTTTAGGCTTGGGCTTTGTCGGCCACCTTCTATTTGCGTGTCCCTGTGTGTGGTTGGCATTATGCATTGTGGCACTGTGCATGTGGGGCTTGGGTGTGGGTCCATGTTGCACCTGCGTTGTGGGTTGATGGTTGAGGTTGGTTGTGGTTGGTGGTTGGGTTCGTGTAGTGGTTGGCGAGGCTGGCAGTTGGGGGTAAGGTTGGCATGCATGCGACGACCTTCTCCTTCTGCATGGTTCTTAAGCCGGAGGCCTCTGCTATGCACGACCCAAGCCTCCTTCTCTTCCCCCATTCATTCCCTCCATCCCGAGCACACCACCTCCCTTCCTTTCCTCCCCTCATTTTCCCCTCCCCTTCTCCTTCCATCTCACCCCACCTCCTTTCCTATCTCTCTCTTTCTCTCTCTCTCACACACACTCCCTCCCCAGTTTCTCTCCCCCCTGCAACCTCCTCTTTGCTTGGTGTGCTCGAGGGCCGACATCGGTGTGTGGTGGCTCATGGTGGTGCGTGGTGCTTGAGCGGCGTGCTCCTGTGGCTGTGGTTGCGTCATGGTCGCCGGAGTTGGCTGGAGAATCGTCGTAACGCATTCTTAGGTACACATCTCCAATCCCTATAATAGAGAGCATGAAAATGGTAGAAATTGATAGGGTTGCACGAAATCTAGGTAAATTTACATTCCTAGAATTTATTGTGATTTTATGAGAATTTATGGTTAATTTATGGGCATTTATGCCGATGGTTGCGTTTTGGGTCCTTTTGGCCCCTCTGCCTTTGCGATTTTATATCTTGATGCATGGTAAATGGATTTTGGTTTTATTTGTGAGAATTTGGAGTAGACTCGAGGGTCTACATCTTATGTTTTATGAAAGATTTTTGGTGTTTGTTTAGGGGGTCTGATCAGAGGTCCTAGTTGGGGCGATTTTAGACTGTAAGGTTTGGGCCATTTTCTGTTTTTCGCAGAATTCGACATACCTAACCATTTCGGTATGCCGTTTCTCTGTCAGATTAGGTCCTTTGGTCGAAATTCGATCGTCTGATTTTGGACGGTCTGCCAAATCAGGAGATTTTGGTCGACTGAATCATTTTCAGTGTACCAAATTTGACCTATGTGTTGACCGCTGACTTGATTCGGTCGACCGATCTAAATTGGGCTAACAAACCTGGGGTTTTTTGCATACCAAACTTATTTTCGGCATGCCAATTCTACGCCCAAATAAGTTTGTAAAAATCTGATTTTCCGAGGGTTTTCCAGATTGGTTTGTTTTGTCCCATTGAGAGGGATTGTGGGCCGTCAATGGTGGTCTCTTGGGACCCCTCCATTTTGCCGAGGTTTTGGAAGAGTTTTCAAAGATATGAAAATGATTTTGGAAAATGGATTTCAACGAAATAGTTGGACTGTTTTGGAAAACGTTTTCCTTGTTTTCTATGTGCAGGCCAAGACATTGTGGGACCATGTCGTCAGGACCAGGGACTGTGACGACATTCTCAGGTGGTCATGCGCGACTCCCTGGTTGAGGTCGGGGGTTGAGATACCTGAGGCTGGGGGCGTCGGGTCTTGGAGGTATGAGACTCCTTGACTGTCATCTCAAGGATAGGGTTGAGGTCCATGGGTTGAGGTGTCTTGTGGGATGACGAGGAGGTATGATACTCCTACTATCGCTGTGAGCATTGAGGTTCGGGTGTCATTGGGTGTGAGGTATTACACTCCCTCCTGAGCACCGTGTGTGGAGGATGCCATGAGGAGGCGGACCCTATGGTGGCCATTGCAGGTGGGACACGTGCCCCGTAGCTGGTAGCATCTTGAGAGACAGGACAACCTTCCCAAGGGCTTTGTGAGGGTTCTCCAGGTAGGGAGAATCGTGGGACCGTGATTGCTCCTGCACAGGGTGGCTTCACCGTAGCAGTGCAGAATGTCGTGGTCGCCCCTCGGTGGACTGCGTGTGGCCAAAGTTAGGTTGCCTGGCGTCGGGCTTCCCGACTCACTGTGTGTTGTTTTGGCCAGTGAGAGCCTTTGCTTGTGGTTTTGGACTAGTAGATCCTTGGTCGTGGTTTTGGTTGGTGTGGGCCAGGTTTGTGAGGTTTTGTGAAACAGTTTGCGAAATGAATTTAAAAGAAAAGTAATTATGATTTGTTTTCCACAGTTTTAGTGGGGTGCGTACTAGCTGACTTCTGTCACTCATGTGTTTTCCTTATGGTTTTGGGTTGCAGGTGCATGTATGTAGAGGGTTAGCGTAGTGCATACAGTTTGGGGTCTCCTAGCCACACACACAGGTTCCTGATAGTTAGATATTTTCTGTTTAGCTTTAATTTTTTTGTAATTTAATTTGTTTTAAATTATTGTGGAAAATGAGGAGCATTACAGTCTTGAATCAACTTGATAAGACACAAAGTGAAATTAAAACCTCCTAAAACAAACACATTCGATATAGAAAACAAAATACTTCAAGCAAGAAAAACAACAATGCTACTATATTTAGGTTTTATTTTATTTTATTATTTTTTTTTTTTCTCAATAACAATAAAAATTACTACAAATAAAATGCAAGCCAACAAAAGTACCTGCCCATACCTATACTTTACATGATCTCCAAAATAAATTAAAGTTGAAGTAAGGGAAAAGCATACTTGAATCCTCTTGAACAAAGAAAATTCTTATTTGCTAAGATTAACACACACATCACACATAACTTAAATGATAAAAATAACATAAAAAAAAACAATACCTAATATATTCACATAAGCAAAGCAATACACCAAAAGAAAATACTAACAAAATTGAAATGACTTCTTTTTTTTTTAAACCATTGTTGTGATGACACTTCTCACACAGCATGACCAGAAGTAGATCCCTGAGTTTCATCTCTAATTTCCTGACCTTTTTGGCCACGGGGATTCTAAACGGTTTGGCTTCGAAGAGAGCCTTTTCCTTTAGTACTCAATGCAACAGCTAATTGTCCTAATTGGCTCTTTTCCTAGAAATAGCTTGATCATGATTATTCACCATTAGGGTGGTTTGATTACTAATCCTCAAAATAGACTCTATCCCTTTCTCCATAACTGCTAATATCCTCTCTAAGTCATTAGTATTATTGGGATAGGGCCCAAATGGATACTACTCATGGTGGAGCACATTTGGAGATGACTTAAATTGATTCCCCATGTGACTAGGTCTTACCAAAGCTGAAGAATTTCCTACCCCATGCTGTCCTTGACCATTCCAAGAGAAATTGGGATGGTTCCTCCACCTTGTATTATATGTAGATGAATAGGGGTCATTTCTAGAATTATAAAACATGGCATTGACTTCCTCATTCATCCTAGAACCAATCATAGAAGGGCAATCCTCTACCATATGGCCTACTCCTTGACATCCTACACACTTAAGCATGGATGAAGCCTCCCTTTTCTTGTCCTTAACTTCTAATGCTTCTAATCTCCTTGCAAATGCACTCATTCTTGCTTCTGTTGCAATGGAAGATTCAAGAGAATGCATACCACGAAGAATTTGGGTTTTTCTCCTACGTGGGTTCTATAGATGACTCCCATTGCATTGTCCTTTCTACCAAGCCCTCTAGAAAATCCCAAGCTTCATTCTAATCCAATTTCATGAACCCTTTATGACACATAGATTCTAACATGGTTTTTGTTGGGATATCTAAGCATTCATAAATGATTTGACATTGACGACAACGTTCAATGCCATGGTGCAGACACTAGTCCAACAAGTCACAAAATCGCTCAAAGAACTTCAAAATTGGTTCCCCTAGTTTCTACCTAGATAGCAATATTTCATTTGTCATTCTAATAGTTTTATGCATTGGATAGTATTTCTTAAAAAATGCAAAACAAAATTGAGCCCAAGTATTGATTGAATTGATAGGCAAGTTGTATAACCATTTCTTAGCATGATCTTTTAATGCAAAAGGAACAAATCTCAACTTAATAGCATCAGATGTCAAATGTGGCAATTTCATCATGCTACAAACTTTATTAAATTCATGTAAAAACTAAAATCCATCTTCCTTGTCCATCCCAAAGAATTTTGGTAGTTGAGCAAAACTAATATGCATCTTCCTTGTTCAAAATGCTCACCAGCACATTCAGGAAGTACCAAAGAAGATGGTTGCTCCAGATGAGCAGGATAGCAGATACTCTCCAAAGTTCTACGAGGATTAGGGGCTGCCATATTTTCTATAAGATCAAATTGAATAAATCTGTTGGAATTATCCCTAGTCCACCTTCGTATAAACTATCTTTAACAAAATTAAGCAATGCAGAATTAAGAAATTATACCGACAGCGTAGCTTGACTACCATCACTCACAAAAGAACAAAAGCAAGTCCAAACCACCCTCAAGCACTCAACACAAAATTTCCCTCGAAATGAACGAAGTTTAGAATTATATAAGAGAACTTCTTGGCTAGGAATAAATGTTCTTCTCAAAATTTTCTTATCATGAAAATTTTTTGCTTTTTCCTTGGCAATTTTTGAACTCTCATATGCTTCATTTCGTAATTCGTCTAACTCAACCAATTGCGACTTTCTTATACCACCTGTAGAGTCTAAATCCATATTAAGTTGTTTAATTGCCCATAATGCCCTATGCTTTAATTCCACCAGCAGGTGAGAAGCCTTTCCAAATATCATTCTATATGGGGACGTGACAAGATTAGTTTTGTATACGGTCTGATAAGCCCAAAGAGCATCATTTAACTTTTCAGACCAATCCTTCCTAGTGGGGTTAACTATTTTCTCCAAAATTTGCTTAATTTGCTTGTTGGCATTCTCAACTTGCCCACTAGTTTGAGGATGATAAGGAGTAGCTAACATATGTGTAATTCCATATTTTTTCATTAAAGCTTCAAAACTTTTATTACAAAAGTGCATTCCCCTGTCACTAATAATAGCTCTAGGCCCACCAAACAGTAAGAAAATATTATATTTCACAAATTTTACCACTACCTTATTTTCATATGTCTTGGTGGGGATAGCTTCTATTCATTTTTTCACATAGTCCATCGCCACTAAAATGTAAATATATCCATTTGAATTTGGAAATGGACCCATAAAATCAATACCCCACACATTGAAAACTTCAACCTCCAAGATAGGATTCAAAGGCATCATATTTTCGTGATATCCTCCCCATTTTTTGACATCGTGCACATCTTTGACAATAATCATAAGCATCTTTATAGAGAGTGGGCTAATAAAACCCGCAATGCAATACTTTTGTTGTCGTCTTCCTTGACCCAAAATGTCCTCCACAGGCAAGGTCATGACAGAAATATAGGACACTCCTAAGCTCACAATCTGGGATGCACCGTCGTACAATCTAATCAAGGCAATACTTGAACAAGTACGGGTCATCCCAAAAGAAATGTTTAACGCTTGATAAAAATTTCTTTTTCTTTTTGTCTAATGTAGACCAATCCTATGGCATCAACCCTGTAACTAAATAATTACCAATATCAACATACCAAGGTTCTGGGTTGATGGCAAATAATTGCTCATCAGGGAAAGTGTCATCAATAGGTGGATCAGAAGATGGTGGGGCATCTAATCGGGATAAATGATCCACAACTACATTTTCACACCCCTTCTTATCTCTTATCTCCAAATCAAATTCTTGCAATAATAATATCCACCGAATGAGACGAGGTTTTGCATCCTTCATAGCTAGCAAATGTTTCAATGTCGCATGATCTGTATAAATAATAGTATGAGCCCCTATCAAATAAGATCTAAATTTTTCTAATCCAAAAACAATAGCTAAAAATTCCTTCTCTGTAGTGCTATAATTTAATTGGGCTTCATTCAGGGTCTTGCTAGCATAATAAATAACTCTCGGCAACTTATTTACCCATTGTCCTAAAATTGCTCCTAATGCACAAACAGAAGCATCACACATCAGCTCAAAGGGCTGACCCCAATCTTGTGCATAAACAATGGGTTCAATGGCGAGAGCACTCTTCAGAAAGTCAAAATCCTTCTGACAATCTAGGGTAAACTCAAAATGAGACTCCTTTACCAACAAATTGGTCTATGGACGAGCGATCTTGCTAAAATCTTTAATAAATCGTCTATAAAATCCAGCATGTCCTAAAAATGCCCTAATATCCTTAACCTACTTTGGGGTAGGTAAATTAGCTATTAAGTTCACCTTAGACTGATCCACCTCAATTCCTCTACTCGAAATCACATGTCTTAGTACAATGCCTTGCCTAACCATAAAATGACATTTTTCCCAATTCAAAACCAAATTCTTTTCTATACACCTGGCTAGAACTAATTCTAAATGATGCAAACAATTATCAAAAGAGGTTCCAAAAATTGAAAAATCATCCATAAAAACTTCTAAAAATTGGTCAATAAAATCAATAAAGATACCCATCATACACCTTTGAAATGTGGCAAGTGCATTGCATAGTCCAAAGCGCATGCGTCTAAAAGCAAAGGTGCCAAATGGGCAGGTAAATGTTGTTTTTTCTTGATCCTTAGGTGCAACAAGGCTCTAATTATATCCTAGATAGCCATCTAGAAAACAATTATACTCATGCCCCACTAGTTTTTCTAACATTTGATCTATGAAAGGCAAGGGAAAATGATCTTTTTGGGTGGCAGCATTTAATTTTCTATAATCTACACAGATTCTCCAACCTATTTGCACCCGTGTTGGCACTAATTCATTATTTTCATTTTCAACAACTATTATACCTGACTTTTTAGTGACAACCAGAACAGGACTGACCCAAGAACTATCAGAAATTGGGTAAGTGATTCCATTATCTAACCATTTTAAAATCTCTTTTTTCACCACTTCTTTTATATTTGGGTTGAGTCTCCTTTGTGGATCCCTTGAAGGATGAGACTCTCTCTCTAAATGAATCCTATGTTGACAAATGGCTAGGCTAATACCTTTTATGTCATTGTCCATCCTATAGCTTCCTTATGTTTTCTAAGGACACCCAACAAGTTCTCTTCTTGACTTCTAGATAAATCAGATGCTATTATGATAGGTAAGGTATTATTATCTCCTAAATAAACATGTTTTAAATTTTCTGGGAGAGACTTTAACTCAAGACTAGGTGGCTCTACAACGGAAGGCTTACATGTACATCTAGGCTTAGCTACTCAAAATCTAAATCAGCCAAATGAAAAACTTCATCAACCACTTCTCCCTCCAAACCTCCTATAAAATCCAACTCTCATTCTTGGTCTAGAGATGAAATATCCTCATCAATAATTTCCTCCTCAAAACAATCGTCATCCCCTCCAAACACCTCTACTAAATTCACATCAAAATCTTCCCCTTGAATTTTCTTGCAACACTCATCATCTACATTAAAAATATTAAGGGACACAGTAAGATCTCCATAAGTTAACTTCATAAGACCACTTCTACAATTAAGCAAGGCATTAGAAGTAGCAAGAAATGGTCTTCCTAGGATGAGTGGAATTTTCCCCTTCACATTTGTAGATGGGTGGGTTTCTATAATTATAAAATCAATAGGATATATAAATTCTTGAACTTTAATCAAAACATCTTCAATTTTTCCAAGAGGGATACGGATAGATCTATCTACAAGCTGAATAATAGATTTAGTAGGTTTAAGACCCTCTAAACTCAATTCTCCATAAACATAATAAGGCATGACATTAATACCAGCTCCTAAATCTACCAAGGCTCTATCAAACTGGGTTTGCCCTATAATGCATGAAATAATAGGAACACAAGGGTCATCTAGAGCAGAGAAAAGAGAACTAACAGTGTCAACTAGAAATGCTCTCTTAAGTGCCTTACTCATCCTCTTTCTAGTGCACAACTCCTTGAGGTATTTAGTATAAGATGGAATTTGTTGAATGACCTCATGTAAGGGGATATTGATTTAACTTGCTCAAAAATTTCTCTAATCTTTTCCACTTGAGGGTTCACCTTGTTCTTCAACCTATGGGGAAATGGGGGCACTAGATTTTTCACTAGATGGTTCTACTACCTCCTCTAATGTCTCATTTTACCCCTCTACTTGCCTAGGTTATTCATTTACATATTCAGATACTACCTTATCAGATAATTCCTCTACTTCTTGCTCTAGCTCTTCTACATGTGGGGTAAGGATGAGATTTTCTAATTTTGGAGTACTACAATTTTTACTTGATCTAAGTGTCACATAAGCCTCAACTTGCTCCTCTTTGCTCAATTCTAAGCTAAATGAATCAACAAAAGGCTCCTTCTCCTAGATTCTCACTATTTCTCTATCTCTCTCAAACTATTCTATAGTGTTATTCAACTCTGCATGTGTTTGCTCTAGATTAGTAGAAGGGTCACAATGAGATGAATAATCACTTAGAGGTATCATGCTACTAGATTGTTCTTGATATGCTAAAGGGTAATTTTCAATTGCACAATTTTGATTCATATAAGGGTTCAAATTATCACTCCATCTAGAACTAGAAGAATGCAAAAATGATTCATGCTAAGGGGGATATTCTAAATCTTTTTTAAGCATATAAAAGGGGCAATCCTCTCTAACATGATTTGTGAAATTACATCTACAACATCTAAGAGAGAGGGTGAAATTCCAACTATTAGAATAAAATTTGTAAGGATCCATTGTTAAAATATAATGTAGAAATTAAACTTTAACAAATAAACAAGCAACTAGGTATGCAACCTACTTCAAATAAATAAAATAAAATGCAACTAATCACTGTAATTAATTACTAAGAAGGCAACAATTGCAACTTAAACATAAACTAAAATGGATACACCCTTATGTTATTTAAAACCAAAACAATATTAGGAAAGAATTCAAACAAAAAACAATGGACACCCTACACGTAATGAAAGAAGCTAAAAAAGGGAAGCTAACTAAATAAGACACTAAAATAAGAACGTAAATCTACACGTTTAAAACAAATAAAAGAAAGATAAACACTATATAAACAACTAGACCTACTAAAAATGAGATCTAATTAAAAAGGAAAGTCCAAATACTAGTTAAAAAACAAAGGCAAACTAAGCAACAAATAAACACAAAAACAACTAAGGAAATATCTAGTATCACACGTTAAAACATAAATTGGGAAGACTTCTAGAAAAGAAAATTTTAACAAAAACATAAATTTAAAAAATAAAACCAAAAAGGAACTTACAAGCTATGTCTATTCTTCTTCTAAAAATAAAATCCTACGAACTAAAACAAACATATGTTAGAAAAGCTAAAATAAAAATAACCTAAAATGACTCAAACAAATTTTTTTAAAGGGATCCTAAAGGCTACCAACTAATTATAATCCTAAGAGATATAAAGAAGCACTAGTAATTAAAGAAAAAAAAAGATTACAACTAATTAAGGAAACAAATGCAAGTAAACTAGTGCAAGGAAATAAATGTAGAAAGAAATTTGTAACCTTACATAAAATTTGTAATCTACACCCAAAACTACCAAAATCTAATCAAATTAACACCAATCCTAAACTTACTAAAACAAATTCTTCCTAAAATTTACAACTCTACCTAAAACTACGTCCAAACCTACAACTATACATCGATGGAAATTAGATTAATGGGAATAGAATTATTATTACCAAAATTTTATATGTTATATATATTATATAATTTTTTATTTATATTTATATTTATATTCTTAACTAATCTTACTCTAAACTAAGATTTAAAACCTAAAATGAACCTATAATCCTATAGCAATCCGTACAATCTCTCTGGCAACGGCGCCAAAAACTTGTACGAAAATTTTAAATAATTTCAAGTAATAAAACTACAAGTGCACGGCATCTAACGAAACACGTCGGTAAATACAGATCAAATTCAGAGGGAGTTGTGATTACACAAAAAGATGATTAGTTAATTCAATCTCAGATTACAACACAATTAGGTTATTACAAATAAACTACTGCAAAAACAACTAAATTAACCAAGTAAAGAGGCAAGAAATCCGGATCCAATTAATTCCAGGAATCAGCAACAACTTCCAAAAATCATAACTTTCAATCTAGAAATCCAAAAATTACAAATATGGTATCATTAGAAAGATCCAGAAGAGTACTAATTGAGAAAATTATGCAAAGATTAACTTCGTAAAAAGGCAGTGGAAATTTTCACAAGGAAAAGGTGCCAAAATGATACAGTTTGCAAACTGAAATCACCTTCTGACGTCAAAAATTCATAACTTACACTTCACAGCACCAAATTTCATAAAATTGGTATCAATAGAAAGCTTAGCAAGTGTATTTTCAAGCAAAAATATAAAATGACAATTTTACAAACTCGTTCAATAGCAGAAATCTAAAAACATCACACCTGAACTCAATCAAGACAGCACTTAAAATCTACTACAAAGATTCTAATTAAATTGCAAAAGTTTTGCACTTCTTAAGCTAAAACTAATCTAAGATCTTAACACCAAAATCTATGCAAAACACATTAGATTACACAAAACCCTACTGCTTCTAAATCAAACTTCCTATAAAAACTATTGTAAAACACGTTATTTCTCAAATAATGGAAAATAGGGCTGAAAATGATAGGAAAATTAAAAATGCAGGAAAACAATGATAAAACTTATACGAAAATCAATGGAAATAGAATTAAAACTGAGGTTACACGTTAATCTATCAATAAACACACAGGTTAATGTTAACGATTAGGTTATTTCAATCAAACATTAGGTTAGAAGTCAAGATTTATGCATAGAATTCATAGAAATTAAAACTATAATGATATTCCAAGAGAGAATTTATGTTCTACAATCTTTAACAACAAAATATACTGAAAAAGATAAAGATCACTCAAAACAAAAAGAAAAGAAAAGGACTTCACCACTCTCTCACGAATCTTGGAGCATAAATCCTTGGTACTCGCCATTTACAATGCGACCACGCCTTGAATGGATTGGATGCATGTTATTCACCTTGGATTCTTGCAACTCATGCATCCCACTACCGTGAGGAACCACCTCTGCACAGGCCTTAGCTTCAACCACGCACAATCAAGCCACCTTGCTGTCGATCCACCCAAAAGCTTCCCTTGGACGTCACCAACTTTTTTGTGGAGAGAAGTGGAGAGAATAGAGGATGGCTAGGGTTGAAAAAAATGAGAGGGCCCCCTTGCAAATGACAGTCACAAGGGTTTTTATCCTATGTTTGCAGCCTTAATCCCTAATTCTCCCCTTAATCTTTTTGTTCCTAATCTACCCTTAGACGTGGGAGCCATTAATTCCATGTGCATGCAATGTTTCTCGTATTTGATTCATCCATTTCGCGTCTTCATGCACTTTACTGCTTCCACATGCATCTCATCTTGAATGGTGGTGGTTTTGTTAGCATTTCACAGAATTTTTCCCTTTTTTTTCATTTTTTTGCCCTTGGAAGTAATTTCACCTAAAATCCTGCAAAATTACATAAAAGCAACTTCCATGAAGCACAATAATACATTAAAATGCATATAAAAAATACAGTTTTTAAAGTTAAATGGTTCATTTCTATTTTCTATGTTTGATTGATCCTCATTTTCTAGATCATTTCTTTGAATACCATAAAAGTAATCATCTCCAATTACAGATAATGATTCATTTTTATCTTGAGTATGCTCTTCTTCCTTTAGATATTCTAAAACTATAGCATCTTTATACTCAATATGTAACACCCGTAAAATTCATTTTGTAATTATTTACATTTTTTGAATTTTATTCCTAGACGGGTGTTACTGTTCCAAGGTCGTTGTGCAGTTTTGTGCTTTTGGGCTTGGGCCTCGTGGGTTGGCTTCTATTTGCGTGTCCCTGTGGGTGGTTGGCACTATGCATTGTGGCACTGTGCGTGTGGGGCTCGGGTGTGGGTCCGTGTGGGGCCCAAGTGTGGGGTCCCAGTGAGGCCCGCATGTATGGACTGGTGGTTGAGGCTTGCAGTTGGGCTCGTTGGTGGTCGCTGGCTGTTGGCTGCTCGTGCGGTGTGCCGATGGCTAAGACGCGTAGGTGGGCACGTTTTCAACTACTACGGGCACAAGCTTTATAAGCCGCATTGCACTTCTCCTCGCCACCCATCGTCGTCTCCTCCTTCCTTCTTCTTCCTTTCCCCTCCTCCTCGGTGGCGTGCTACTCCTACTCCTCCTCCACCTTCTTTCCCTTCCTCCTCACTTCTCCTTCTCCTTCCTTCTCCTTCCCCTTCTTTTTTTCCACTCAACTCCCTTACCTCCTCTGTTTTCCCCCTACATCACGCACGCGCCGAGAGAGAGGAAGAGGTCGAGGGAGCGAAGCGGATGGCTATGGTTGCTCGTGGTGGTGCACGGAGCTTGCGTGGTGTGCCCTGTGGCTGTGGTTGCGCTAGAGCTCACTGGAGTCGACCGGAGATCGTCGGAGGCGTTTCTCAAGTACGCATTTCCACTTTGAGTAATAGAGAGCATGAAATTGGTAGAAAATGCTAGGATTGCATGGAATCTAGGTAAATTTCCCTTCCTAGAATTTATTATCTATTTATGGAGCATTTATTGGCATTTATGGCCAATGGTGTGTTATTGGTCCGTTTAACCCATCTATCTTCCTTATTTTATATCTTGATGCATGGTGAATGGATTTTAGTTTTGTTTGTTGGGTTTTGGAGTAGACTCTAGGGTCTACACCAAATGTTTTATGCAAGATTTTTGGTGTTTGTTTAGGGGGTCCGATCGGTGGTCCCAGTTGGGGCGATTTCGAACGATAGGGTTTGGGCCGTTTTCTGGTTTCATAGAATTCGGCATACCGAATGGAAATGGCATACCGAATCAGGGGATTTTGGCATACCGATTCCGCATGGCATACCGTTTTTTTGTTAGTTTAGGTCCCCTGGTCGAGTTTCGGTCATCCATTTTTGGACGGTATACCGAATTTGGCCTGAGTGTTGATCGTTAACCTGATTCGGTCGACTGATCCAGATCGGCCTACCAAACCAAGGGTTTTCGACATACCGAACATGATTTTGACTTCCGATTCTGGGCCCAAATGAGTTTGCAAATGTGTTTTCGATGGCTCTTTAGATGTCGTGTTTTGTCCCAATGAAATGGGATTGTGGGCCATCAGTGGTGGTCCCTTGGGACACCTGATGTGCCGTTTTGCTGAGGTTTTGGAAGAATTTTCAAAAGATATGAAAATGGTTTGAAAAATGGATTTCAAGGAATTGGTTGGCCTGGTTTGGAAAATGATTTCCTAGTTTTCTGTGTGCAGGTCGAGGCAGCGTGGGACTGTGTCGTCGGGACCAGGGAATATGACGACATTCTCGGGTGGTCGGGCGCAATGTCCCCTGTTGAGGTCGAGGGCCGAGATACCTGAGGCTAAGGAGCATCGAGTTTTGGAGGTATGAGGCTCTTTGACTGTCGTCTCGAGGCTAGGGTTGTGGTCCGCAGGTTGAGGTGTCTTGTGGCATGACAGTGAGGTAAGATACTCCTATTGTCGCTGTGAGCATTGAGGCTCGGGTGTTGTCGGGTGTGGAGGTATGACACTCCCTCTTGAGCACCGTGTGTGGAGGACGCCGTGAGGAGGTGTACCCTGTGGTGGCCAGTGCGGGTGGGACACGTGGCCCATAGCTGGTAGCGTCCTGAGAGACAGGATAGCCTTCCCATGGAGGGGTTGGCTTCTGAGGGTTCTCCAGGTGGGAGAATCGCGGGACAATAGTTGGCTCTTGCACAGGATGGAATACCATGGAAGTGTAGAACTCTAGGGTCGCTCCTTAGTGGACTGCATGTGGCCAAGGTTAGGTTGCCTGGCTCCAGGCCTCCCGATTCACTGTGTGTGGTTTTGGCCATTGAAGGCCTTTGCGTGTGGCTTTGGGCTAGTAGAGCCCTGGTTTGTGGTTTTGGCCGGTGTGGGCCTGATTTATGGGGTTTTGAGAAAATGGTTTGCGAAAGGAATTTAAAAGGAAAATGATTATTGTTTTGTTTTCTGTGGTTTTCGTGTGGTGCATACTGGGTGACTTTGGTCACTCATGTGTTTTCCTTGTAATTCTGGTTTGCAGTTGCAGACATGCGATTGGCATAGTGTAGTGCATATAGATCGGGGTCTCCTAGCCGCACACACAGGTTCCTGGTAGTTAGATATTTTCTGTTTAGGTTTAGTTTTCCCGTAATTTAATTTGTTTAAATTATTGTGGAAAATTTGGGGCGTGACAGATCTGGTATTAGAGCTCTAGGTTCACTAGGTTACATTACACCTTGGGTGTCCGGTCTATAGACTCCATAGGTTTTGCATGCATGGTAGGGTCTGCACTTGATTTTCGCCATGGTTTTCTGATTGTTGCTTTGTCTGTGGTTTAGGTACTTTGCCTTTCTCCGACAGGATGCCTCCTCGTGGTCGTAAGGGCAAGGCCCTTGTCGTGGAGATCGAGTCCCGAGAGGACGTAGGCGGATGGAAGGTAGTTTGTGCGGAACTGAGGAGTTTGGCGGACGGGATTTCCCACGCATTCAGCAAGAGTAGTGCTAGTGAACCGTCAGGTGACCCATGGCTAAACCAGTTCACAAAGCTTCGTCCGCCGTCATTCAATGGCAAGGTCAGCGTTGAGGAGAGCAAGGCATGGCTGATGAATGTGGTGAAGATGCTGGAGAGCTTGGCATGCCCAAAGTAGCATTGGGTGCGGTTTGCGATGTACCTGCTGGATGGTGAGGCAGATAGGTGGTGGATGTCAATGTGGTGGTTGAAGTTCCCAGACTCAGTCACTATTAGTATCCAGTGGAAGGATTTCAAGGTGGCCTTCTATGACAAGTATTTTCCCGCTCATGTAAAGGAGCAGCTTCATCAAGATTTCCGGAGTCTAGAGTAGGGCACAATGTCAGTGCTCGAGTATGAGACTGAGTTTGCCCGGCTGGAACGCTTTGCTCCTGCCTATGAGTATGAGGAGGAGCGTGCGTAGAGGTTTCTGGATGGCTTGAACCCTGTGTTATGGGTGAAGGTGATGGGCTGTAGATGCCACACTGTGGAGGACATGGTTGGGATGGCTTACTGCTTTGAGGTGGAGCATCAGAAGTTCCTGGAGAGTCGTCCCAAAGGGAAGGGTAAGTCTTCTTTTACCTCTCGGTTCTCTTTTTCCAGTCCTCCAAGTGTCGGTAATTTAGGTAGCCCTGAGAAGAAGAAGAAGGCAAGGTCTAGTGTTTCCTCTACATGCCGGCAGAGTTTTGCTGGGGGTAGCGGAGCTGGCTTCAGTCAGATAGGGCCTAGTGCTCCTGGTGGGAACTAGTGCTTCAACTGTGGTCAGGTGGGCCACATCGCTGCATATAGTCCTCATCCTCGACAGACTCTTTCCTTTGTGGTATGCTACAATTGTGGGAAGGCGGGACACGTTCAGAGATCTTGTCCGGAACTGCCTAAGAAGGCAAGAAGCGCACCACAGCAGTCGATTAGGGGATGGGTGTTCACCATCGCAGCTCCAGGAGTTGGGTCTTCGGGAGATGTTGTTGAGGGTAAGGATGAATAGTTGGTTTTGTAACCCTCTGAGATATGTTGTAATCTCTTTGTAATCTGGACATCTGCCGGATTGAATGGATATGTGGTGTTGTTTTGTTTGGCCATCAGGTTCTTTTCTTGTGGTTGGTCGGATGGCCATGGTGTTGTTTGACTCAGGGAGTTCTTTCTCCTTTATATCTGAGTCTTTTGCGGTGGAGTTGGGAGAGAGACCAGCTCGACTGGCCTTTCATCTCAGCATGGTGATGCCGCTGGGAGAGCATAGTTTGGCATGGAGGTATCTACGGTCTATCGACTTGACATTGAATGGCAAAGAGTTCGACGCTAGCCTGATCGTGATGGACATGTAGGAGTACGATGTGATACTCGGCATGGATTGGTTGGTGTAGTAGTCCGCTTTGATCGACTATGCTCGGAGGAGAGTTTATTTTGGGTCTCCTGAGGATGGGTCTTTCTTTGTGCAAGGTGGGTGTCAAGGTGAGCCTAAGCTTGTCATTTCAGCTATGAAGGCTCATAAGTCTTTGGTCAGCGGTTGCGTGGGGTATCTAGCTAGTGTAGTTACCTCCACTCCTCCTGAGTTGGGTGTTGACGACATCTCTGTGGTGTGTGAATATCCCGACGTTTTCCTGGACGATTTGCCTAGTATGCCACCTCATAGGGAAGTAGAGTTCTCGATCGATCTGATCCCTGGTTCTGGTGCTGTGTCGAAGCCTCCTTATCGCATGGCATCAGCGAAATTGCGAGAGCTCAAGACTCAGTTGCAGGAGTTGCTGGACAAGGGGTTTATCAGGCCAAGTGTGTCTCCGTGGGGAGCGCCTGTCTTGTTCGTCCGCAAGATGGATGGTTCGCTCCGACTGTGTATAGATTATCGGATGCTGAACCAGATCACGGTGAAGAACAAGTATCCCCTGCCCCGCATTGATGACCTGTTCGACAAGCTGCAGTCTACATCGGTGTTCTCGAAGATTGATCTGAGGTCAGGGTATCACCAGTTAAGGATCCGAGACCCAGACATTTAGAAGACTGCTTTACGGACACGATATGTGCATTACGAGTTCACATTCATGCCTTTCGGCTTCACTAATGCACTGGCTGCATTCATGGTTCTAATGAACTGGATTTTCAGCCCTTTTCTGGACCAATTCGTTGTGATTTTTGTTGATAACGTGCTGGTCTATTCTCCTGATGTTGAGACTCATGCCTTGCACCTGAGGGGGGTTTTGGATACTCTGAGGCGTCATCAGCTGTACGCCAAATTCTCCAAGTGTGAGTTATGGCTGAGCGAAGTCATGTTCCTTGGCCATTTGGTTTCTAGAGAAGGCATCAGAGTGGATCCTGCCAAAGTGGAGGTGGTGAGTAGTTGGGTGCGACCCAAGACTGTGTCGGAGGTCAGGAGTTTCTTGGGTCTAGCGGGCTATTATAGGAGGTTTACCAGGGATTTCTCCTCCATAGCCGCGCCTTTGGCAGAGTTG
Organism: Posidonia australis; assembly: GCA_024699735.1. Classification (NCBI taxonomy): domain Eukaryota; kingdom Viridiplantae; phylum Streptophyta; class Magnoliopsida; order Alismatales; family Posidoniaceae; genus Posidonia; species Posidonia australis. The sequence goes on along the minus strand of JAMKQA010021290.1, from coordinate 6,726 downwards.
ACCAGGAAGGCTGTTCCTTTTTGCTGGGACCAGAATTGTGAGGTGAGTTTCCAAGAGCTGAAGTCTCATCTGGTTTCTGCCCTTGTGTTGAACCTGCCTTCTGGAAGTGGTGGCTTCACTATGTATAGTGATGCTAGCAGCATTGAGTTAGGGTGTGTTCTGATGCAGCATGGCAATGTCATCGCGTATGCGTGCTAGCTGAAGGATCATGAGAAGAAGTACCCGACTCACGATTTGGAGATGGTTGTCGTAGTGTTCGCTCTCAAGCTCTAGCGACACTATCTCTATGAGGAGCAGTTTGAGGTCTTCACCGATCATCAGAGCCTGAAGTATATCTTCATGCAGAGGGACCTCAACCTGAGGCAGCGCTGTTGGGTGGAGTATTTGAAGGATTATGATTTCAGCCTGTCCTACCATCCTGGCAAGGCCAACGTGGTCGCTGATGCCCTGAGTCGGCACACGCACGTGATGGCGAGCTTGATGGTCAAGGAGTGGACCATGTTGAAGGATCTGGTGAGCTGCAGGCTGAAGCGGCAAGCTCAGGGAACGGTTGGTGCCTAGGTGGCCAACTTGTCTGTTCGCTCGAAGCTGTTAGAGTTTATTGTCGCCTGTCAACAGCTGGATCCGTTTGTTCAGGCTGTGTTTGGGAAGCTTGAGGCTGGTTGGGATCCTCATTTCTTTATTGGGGCATATGGAGAGCTGAGGTATGATTTGCGTCAATATGTGCCCTAGCATGAGGAGGCGAGGCAGAGGTTGTTAGATGAAGAGCATCGGTCCATGTACACTATACACCCTGGTAGTACGAAGATGTACTGAGACCTGAAGTGGAACTTTTGGTGGGTGGCACGAAGGGAGATGTTGCTGACCATGTGGCGAGGTGTACTACCTGCCAGCTGGTCAAGACAGAGCACCAGAGACCTAGAGGGACCTTGCAGTCGTTGGATATTCCTGTGTGGAAGTGGGAGCACATCTCGATGGACTTCGTGACTGGTTTGCCACGGACTCAGAGGAAGAACGACACCGTGTGGGTGATCGTGGATCGGTTAACCAAGTCTGCTCACTTCCTGGCCATTCGGGTGAATCTTCCGATGCACCGCTTGGCAGAGTAGTATGTCTCTGAGGTGGTGAGGCTGTATGGTGTTCCGATGTCCATCGTGTCGGACAGAGACATGAGGTTCACCTCAAGGTTCTGGAGAACTCTATAGGAGGCCTTTGGCACTATGCTCAACTATAGCACGACATTTCATCCTCAATCGAATGGTCAGACAGAGAGGACTATCCAGACACTGGATGATATGCTCAGAGCATGTGCCTTACACTTTCAAGGGAGTTGGAAGGACCATATGCCGTTGATTGAGTTCGCCTACAACAATAGCTACCACTCGAGCATCGGGATGGCGTCGTACGAAGCTTTGTACGGTAGGCCATACAGATCGCCAATTTTCTGGAGCGAGGTGGGCGAGGGTCAATTGATTGGTCCTAAGCTTGTGCAGCTGTATGCAGGCAAGGTGGATTTGATCTGGAGCAGGTTGCTGGCTGCATAGAGTCGGCAGAAGAGCTATACCGACAGGAGGCGGAGACTGCTGGAATTTTTGGTGGGAGACTATGTGTTTCTGAAGGTGTCGCCGACCAAGGGTGTCATGCGGTTCGGGAAGCATGGCAAGCTGAGTCCTCGATATATTGGCCCGTACTAGATCACCTAGAGGATTGGTGAGGTCGCTTATCGGTTGGATCTTCCACCAGAGATGTCGTCCGTGCACAACGTGTTCCATGTCTCCATGCTGAGGAAGTGCCTGGCTGACGTTTCTCATGTGATCCAAGTTCAGCCAGAAGGGCTCCAGGAAGATTCTTCCTTTGTGGAGGATGCCGTCGAGATTGTTAACTGCAAGGAGCAGGCGCTGCGGAATAAGGTGATTCTGCTGGTCTTGGTGTGGTGGCGGCATCATGGAGCCGAGGAGGCCACGTGGGAACGTGAGGAAGCCATCCTAGCCCAGTACCCGTATCTTTTTGCCTAGTGATTTCGAGGGCGAAATATTCTTTTAAGGGGTTTAGGATGTAACACCTGTAAAATTCATTTTGTAATTATTTACATTTTATGAATTTTATTCCTAGACGGGTGTTACTGTTCCGAGGCCGTTGTTCAGTTCTATGCTTTTGGGCTTGGGCCTCATGGGCTGGCTTCTATTTGCGTGTCCCTGTGCGTGGTTGGCACTGTGCATGGTGGCACTGTGTGTGTGGGGCTGTGTGGGGCCCAAGTGTGTGGTCCCCATGGGGCCCGCAAGTGTGGGCTAGTGGTTGAGGCTTGTAGTTGGCCTCATTGGTGGTGGCTGGCGATTGACTGCTCGTGCGGTGTGCTAGTGGCTGAGACACGTATGTGGGTACGTTTTCAACTACTGTGGGCATAGCCATTATAAGCCGCACCGCACTTCTTCTCGCCACCAATCGCCGTCTCCTCCTTCCTTCTTCTTCCTTTCCCCTCCTCCACGGTGGCGCACTACTCCTCCACCTTCTTTCCCTTCCTCCTCACTTCTCCTTCTCCATCTCCTTCTCCTTCCCCTTCTTCCTTTCCACTTGTCTCCCTTACCTCCTCTGTTTTCCCCCTACATCACGCACGTGCCGAGAGAGAGGAAGAGGTCGAGGGAGCGAAGCAGAGGGCTGTGGTTGCTCATGGTGGTGTGCGGACCTCGCGTGGTGTGCCCTATGGCTGTGGTTGTGCTAGAGCTCACTGGAGTCGGTCGAAGATCGCCAGAGGCATTTCTCAAGTACGCATTTCCACTTCGAGTAATAGAGAGCATGAAATTGGTAGAAAATGCTAGGATTGCATGAAATCTAGGTAAATTTCCCTTCCTAGAATTTATTGTGATTTATTGTGTATTTATGGTGCATTTATTGGCATTTATGGCGAATGGTGTGTTTTGGATCCTTTTGACCCTTCTGTCTTCCTGATTTTATATCTTGATGCATGGTGAATGGATTTTAGTTTTGTTTGTTGGGTTGTGGAGTAGACTGAGGGTCTACACCAAATGTTTTATGCAAAAATTTTGGTATTTGTTTAAAGGGTCCGATTAGAGGTCCTAGTTGAGGCAAATTCGGTCGATAGGGTTTGGGTTGTTTTATGGTTTCGTTGAATTCGGCATACCGAATGGAAACGGCATATCGAATCAGGGGATTTCGACATATTGATTCTGCTCGGCATATCGTTTTTCTATCACTTTAGTTCCTTTGGTCGAGTTTCGGTCATCCGTTTTTGGACGGTATATTGAATTTGGCCTGAGTGTTGACCTGGTTCGGTCGACCGATCCAGATCGGCATACCGAACTCGATTTCGGCATACCTATTCTGGACCCAAATGAGTTTGCAAATGTGTTTTCGATGGCTTTTTGAATGTCGTGTTTTGTCCCTTTGAAATGGGATTGTGGGCCATCAGTGGTGGTTCCATGGGACACCTGATGCGCCGTTTCGCCGAGGTTTTGGAAGAATTTTCAAAAGATATGAAAATGGTTTGAAAAATGGATTTCAAGGAAATGGTTGGCCTAGTTTGGAAAATGATTTCCTAGTTTTCTGTGTGCGGGTCGAGGCAGCGTGGGACCGTGTTGTCTAGACTAGGGAATGTGACGACATTCTCGGGTGGTCGGACACGATGTCCCCTGTTGAGGTCGAGGGCCGAGATACCTGAGGTTGAGGGGCGTCGGGTCTTGGAGGTATGAGACTCCTTGACTATCGTCTCGAGGCTAGGGTTGTGGTCCACATGTTGAGGTGTCTTGTGGCATGACAGGGAGGTATGATACTCCTGCTGTCGCTGTGAGCACTGAGGCTCGAGTGTTGTTGGGTGTGGAGGTATGACACTCCCTCCTGAGCACCGTGTGTGCAGGACGCCGTGAGAAGGCGTACCCTGTGGTGGCCAGTGCGGGTGGGACACTTGCCCCGTAGCTGGTAGCGTCCTGAGAGACAAGACAGCCTTCCCAGGGAGGGGTTGGCTTCTAAGGGTTCTCCAGGTGGGAGAATCGCGGGACGGTGGTTGGCTCCTGCATAGGATGGCACACCGTGGCAGTGCGGAACGCTGGGGTTGCTCCTCAGTGGACTGCGTGTGGCAAGAGATAGGTTTCCTAGCGCCGGGCTTCCTGACTCACTGTGTCTGGTTTTGGCCATTAAGGGCCTTTGCATGTGGTTTTGGGCTAGTAGAGCCCTGGTTTGTGGTTTTGGCCGATGTGGGCCTGATTGATGGTGTTTTGAGAAAATGGTTTGCGAAATGAATTTAAAAGGAAAATGATTATTGTTTTGTTTTCCATGGTTTTCATGGGGTGCGTACTGGGTGACTTTGGTCACTCATGCATTTTCCTTGTGGTTTTGGTTTGCAAGTTCAGACATGCGATTGACATAGCGTAGTGCATATAGATCGGGGTCTCCTAGCTGCACACATAGGTTCCTAGTGTTAGATATTTTCTGTTTAGCTTTAGTTTTCCTGTAATTTAATTTGTTTAAATTATTGTGGAAAATTTGGGCCGTGACACAATAATTCCTCTTTACTTATAAAAAATCTATATCCTGATGACTTTTCACAATATCTTATAAATCTGCATTTTAATGTTCTAAAAACTAATTTGTCCCTGAGATGACTTAGAATGAGTACATAGGCTATTAAACACCACTTCCTTAGATGATTGATATTAGGTTTTCTTTCATTCCACAACTCATAAGGGGTTTCTTTGACAAATTTGGTGGATATTTTATTCTAAGTGTAATTTACAGTGAGTAATGTCTCTCCTAAAAATTTCTTTGGGAGGCATGAATGTGATAGCATACATCTAACAAAATTCATTAGTTTTCTGTTTTTCCATTCTGCCACACCATTTTGTTGCAGCATATATGGCATTATAATATGCCTCTTTATGCCATATTGTTGACAATATGATTCAAATTCCTTTGAATTATATTCCCCACCTCTATTAGATCTTAACATTTTAATGCTTCTTCCAAGTTGCTTTTTTACTTCTGCTTTATATTTCCTAAAGCAACTCAATACCTCTGATTTAAGTGAGATTAAATAAACATATGCATATCTAGAATAATCATCTATGAATGTTACAAAATATTCCTTATTGTTGTATGCTTTTATACTAAGTGGATCACATACATCCGAATGTACTAAGGCTAATAATTCATTTTCCCTATGTCCAACACCAAATAGTTTCTTAGTCATTTTTTCAATTAAGCAATATTGACTTGTGGTTAATAACACCTTATTAATATTTAGGAGAAGGTACATTTTTACCATTTGTTCCATTTTTTATTTTCCAAGATGAACTAATCTAGCATGTCATAAATCGCAATCAGACAATAGGCACAAAGAATAATCAGACATATTGTCAATATTATTTATCTCATTGTTTATTATAGAAATACAAAACAAATCTTGTTTTAGGACAAACACTCCCATGGTAAGTACTTTCTTGTCTTTTCCAATGGATTCATGCTTATTATAAAGGCAAACTTCCAAGCCATTTTTTATGAGTGTAGGTACAAAAATGAGATTACACCTTATTCCAAGTGCATAGAATACATCCTTCAAGATCATAATGCTGTCTCTTAGATCCAAGTGGTAAGAGCTGATGCCTTCCGCATTCAGATATGTGTTGTTTCCCATATTGATGCGTTGCTCACACTTTAAATTCTCTAAAGGACTCTAGTCCTTTCTTTGTTTTTGCAAAGTGGTAGGTAGTACCAGAATCAATTTACCAATTATTTGAGCTTTGTGCAACAATGTTATTGCATTCCACTACGCCAATGAAGACTTTCTTGTTGCCTTTCTATTCTACTGACTTGCCATTATTTTCATCTTTGTTTGGACAATTTGCTCTATAATGGCCAAAACGACCACATAGATGGCAAGACCCTTGAGACTTATTTGATTGTGATTGATTTTTGAACTGTGTCCTATTCGATCCAGTCCTTTTGTTCGGGTCTTTGTCTTTTCTAGGCTTTCGATGCACAAAATTAGCTTCCTTCAAATTTATCTATTCCTTTAGACAGTTAGTCATAATCTCTTGCTCAGTTCCCAACCTTGTTAGCAATTCTAAGAGTTGAAGAGATGGGGTAGATCTCATGACTGTGGTCACCATGTTAAAATTATTTGGCAAACTATTATGTATAGTTGCCACTTGTAATTTTTCTGGAATAAAAGTTCCAACAATAGATAAATCCTTTGCCATGACAATTGTAGACACCCCGATTTTGAAGTCACTTGGCAGCAGGCTCCTCCGATTGATGCTCTGGTTGCAACCACCAAAATCCTAGCCCACTTAGGCCCGCACAAGCCCACACAAGCCCATTAAGTCCGCGTAAGCCCATTAAGCCCAATTAGACCCACATTGGCCCACTCTGACCCAATTAGACTTAAAACTAAACAAATTAAATTAAATCCACTTAAAAGCTAATTAATCAAACAGATAATACCCTAACCAAGTAAAATTCATTTAAATCCAATTAAAATCCAATAAAACCCTAAAACCAACTTAATCCAATTAAAATTCATTATAAAAAAGATAAAACCTTAATTCAAGTCTTAATTCAAATTAAATCATTTAAAAATCCAATAAGTGAAAATCCTAATTAATATAAAAATCTCTAATTTAAAAAAACTTAGAATTAAAACCCTAAATCGAAACCTAAATAAAATGCTTAATTAAATCAAGTAAAATCCTTAATCAAATCAAGCAAAATACTCAA
>JAMKQA010021289.1:0-38815 GCA_024699735.1 Posidonia australis | reverse complement strand
TAATAGACAGTTCGTGTTTGGGTTTAGTATTAAGTACACGACAATTAAATGGGTCGTGTTTGGGTTTACTATATACATATATTATACACGTTTATACACGACACGATAGATACACGACACGACCCGTTTGACAAGTCTACATACAGGCTAGATCTGCCTCCAGAGTTGGTTGATGTACACAACACCTTTCATGTATCTATGTTGAGAAAGTGTTTGGCTAATGCGACTTAGACGATACCAACGCAGCTAGAGGAGCTGCAGGAGGACCTGTCTATGGTGGAAAATGCAGTTCAGATACTGGACAGGAAAGAGCAAGTCCTCAGAAATAAAGTGATTCCATTAGTGTTGATTCAATGGCAACACCACGGTATAGAAGAGGCTACTTGGGAGCATGAGGTGGACATCCAGAGACAGTACCCCTACTTGTTTTACTAGAGTTGAATTTTGAGGACGAAATTCTTTTAAGTGGGGTAGGATGTGACATCTAGGCTTAATTTTCCATTTTAATTGTAAACCAAGTAATTAATTGTAATACTGTATAAATGGTTTATTAATGGATATTCTGTTGTTTCTTGTGAGTGTGAGCGTTTGGTTGGCTTTCTGTGCACTTGTTTGTGATATGAGATCAATGTGGAGTCCGATTTGAGAAACACAGTTGCCTCGGTTTGTGTGTCCATCTTTTTCCCTTTTATTTTTTTCTTCTCTCTCTCTCTCTCATGAGCTCTCACCATCTTCATCTTCTTTCTCCTTCTTCCCTCCGACCCATGCCACCATAGGAAATCCTGTGCCTCTTGTCCCCTCCGACGTGACAACAATGGGATGGGTAGCCCGCGCGATGTGGGGAGGAGGAGGAGATAACGAGGGGCAGAGGCGAGCGGAAGAGGAATCAAAACTGAGAGAGAGGAGAGGAGTGGTGCGTGAGCTAGAGGAGGAGTGCCCTATTCGTGTGGTTCACCGGTGGAGAAAGCTTTGCCAGGGCGAGGAGAGGTTCGTCGAAGTGCGGGAGAGGTCGCCGGAGAGCCACCTGAGGTACGCGACCCGCTTCCTCTCTCGTTTCCACATTTTCAGTTTAACATGTTAAATGCATGAAAAATGAGAATAAATGCACGTAAAATCATAGAAAAATAGTAGAATGGATGAGAATGTGATGGATAGCATGAATATGTAGATATCATATGGTTAGGATGAAATTTGGTGGATTTATGCGAGTTTTAGGAATGTGAGCTATAGTGATTCATAATGAGCTTCACCCCTTTATGATTTTCATATGGATTGCATGATGAATGGATTCATGAATGGTTTGAGGGGTTTTGAAGTAGACTCAAGGGTCTACACCCCATGATTTATCCATGTTTTATGATGCATGTTTGAGGGGTCCATTGGAGACTCCCATTTCCGACAAACGATGGGTTTGTAAACGGGAGAGGTGTTCTGGACATGGGCAATTTGGTATGCTGAACTAGATTCGGCATACAGAATTCCTATCAGATTAAGCCAGAATACTTGGTTTCCGTAGATTGAAATCACTCGATTGACTGAAACAGAGAGTTTCGGTATACCGAAAATGTTCAGTATACCACTCTAGGGATTTTCGGTAGACCAAACCTAGTTTTCGGTCTACCAATTTTGCCCTAGCCTTAATATATGAATGTGAATAGAAAAATGGATATTTAATGGTTTTAAACAGATAATGACCATGTATTTAGGGTGTCTTTCCCATCTAAATATCGTGGAGGAATATGGAACCGAAATGAGTAAATTTGGGAATGGTTTTGGGGTTTGAAACCCTAAGAATGAATAAAAGTAATTAATGTGTGGTTTTATGTAATTTTGGGCATAAGACACAATTTATGATTTTAAAGTATGATTTTTCATGAATTGAGTTGGGACCCCAGTAGAGGGTCATGTGTTGCATGGATAGATTCCTACAACGAAAAGAATGAAATGGAAATGGTTTTGAAAGGAAAATTTAAGAGTTTTGAAAATGAACACTAATAATGTGTTGTAGAATCATGAGGGTTGGTGTCGACAAATTGATAAGATATCAACTGTCAGATACGACCGTGGTTGCCAAGCTCAAGATGATGTAGGCTGGGCCAAGGAATATGAGACCTAGGTGTCCGGGTCACCAACGGTGTAGGCTAAGCCTAGGTATGTGAACCTGGGTGTTCGGGTCACCGATGGGACGTCAAATAAAGATGTATCCCCATGCTTATGAAATGAAATTAAGGCCAGTTGGTCAAGGTAATGTCATCCCGCAAGGGGAATTACACCTGACAATGCAAGGAGGCAGGAAAAATGGTGTCCTCACCTACTGTTTGTTTGCCTAGTTACCCCTGATCAAGGTAACACCAATAAGAAAAGTGTATGATTTTGTAAAAATGAAAGAAATGTGGTTTGGCTAGGATTGGACTCGTGATTGGTCCTAAAATCCTAGAATTAAACAAGAATTGTGGTTTTAACCAGTTACCAATCCATGTTTGTGATTTTGGTTTCGAGCCCTGTGAGGCAATATATTTTAGGTTGGACCTGGTCGAGCATGTGGTTTTCTCAAGATATGAGAATGGTTTTAAAAATATATAAAGGAAAGAGATGAGTTTTGAAAATGGTTTTGGTTTTGGGAAGAAATCCCAAGCATTGAAAAGAAATATGAGTTTTGAAAACAGCGTCGTTTTGAAAATTGATTTTCGAATGTTTCGAAAGAAAAGAGAATGTGGTTTTGGGAATGGATTCCCAAGTGATTTTAAAGAGAAGAAAATGATGTTTTAAAATGGATTTCCAAAAGAAAACTAAGTTTTACGATTAAAAGTTGTGTTCTTAGTAATTTTACTGGATTTAGTTGTATGTCTGTTTGAGGCACGTACTGGGTGACTTAGATGTCACTCACGTGTACTTTGGTTGGTTTTCAGGTTCAAGTCGGGTGCAGTCTAGTTCCAGTGCTGGAGTAGGAGTTTCTAGCCGCACATCGTTTCCTGGAGGTGAGTCTTAGTTACAGTTATTTAATTATTGTTGTAACTAGTGTAATTTTACTTACGATACTGTAATCTTGGTAACGTGCTCGGGATCGGGGCATTACAGTTTTGTCAAGCAGGTGCAAGAATTTTAGTTGAGCAGAGGGACGTGCGGGTGTGTACATGCATGCTTTACGAGAAAAACTTGCACATGCCCACCTTCCTCCAACTCATGCATATAAGGAGACAGGTCGAGGCTTCAACCACACAATTTCTCCTCCCTTTTTCCCCAGCACAACACTCCTTCCCTTCTTCCCCTTCTCTTCCCTTCTACTTCCTCTCCTCCTCCTCCACTTTGCCTAATAGCAATGAGAGAGTGAGTGAGGAAGCAAGACAGAGAGAAAGAGAGAGAGAATGTGTGGGGAGAGAGAGAACTAACCGGTAGAGCTTTCCCTTAACTAGGGAGCTCCAACCTCCATCCCTATGGTCCAACGAGCTCGAGGAGAAGCTTATGAGGTGCTCGGAGTGAGGTGATTGTCAGAGAACCAAGTGGGTCAACCAGCATTGGGTGGTGGCTGTAATCGACTAAGAGGTGCATGCCTCGCCCTTTTCTTTTACAAATTGACATGAAAATGATGAAAATAAGTAGAATAGCATGAATTTATGGCTTGGTAGTGATTCCATACTTTTTGAGAATTTATTGTGTATTTATAGTGATTTAATGCATATTGTGGCTATTGTGCTTCCATTTGCGTCCTCTTGCTTTGAATTTTAATATTTTGAGCTATGGTGAATGATTTGTGGTGATTCTTATGCTGAATGATAGAGTGTTTCCATGCCTTTGTTTCCCATATTTTTATAGATTTTATGGTTGTGTGCGGTGGAACTGCCTGAGGCTCCCATTTTGGGTGATTTTTGGATTTCGAGTTTCAGTCTATTTTTGACAGACGAGGAAATCGACATGCTTTTTTGGCTCAATATGCCGTTTTTGCTCCTAAATGTCTCCCAAACCCAGAAATTGGTACACCAAACCCAGTTCAGTCTGCCGATTTGGGTCTCGAGTGAATGAGCTCAGGATTCCAACTCGATCGATCAATTTGATTCAGCATGTTGGGTCAAGGCTCCAGGTTTGGTCAACCGAACTTGGTTCGGTCTGCCGAATCTGACCCCTGAACAAATCAAATGTGGATTTTAAATTGGATTTTGATGATTTAATTGTGATCAAATGGTGTATCATTTTTGTAAAGATCTTGGATGATATAAAAGTGGTCTTAAAAATGATTTTTAATGGAAATATGGAAATGATTTCAAAATATGTTTTCCAGAGTTTTGAGGAGAACCAAGAGACCAGAGGGGTGTGTTGCTATAACGCCCTGAACCCTGGCACAATACTAAATCACAGTATCATAAGTATAATTACAAAAACATTAAATAACTGTAATTGAGGCTCACCTTTAGGATCTCAATGTGCAGCTAGAAGTTCCGACTCCTGCATTGGAACTCGACTGCACACGATCTGCACCTGAAAACCAAACAAAGCGCGTGTGAGTGACATCTAAGTCACCCAGTACACGCCCCAAACACACAAACCATAAAATAACTGGAAAAATATAAAGCTCAGATTTTTAAATTTCAAAGCTTAGTTTTCTTTTTAAAATCCTCCTTTCTGTATATTTGAAACCACTTGGGAATTTTAATCCCAAATTCATACTCTTTTCAAAAGCCATGATTCTTTTCATTTCTCAAAACATTTGGAAACTTATTCCAAAACCACATTCTCTTTTAGAAACACACCTTTGCATTTTCTTTTAAAACCTATGGAATTCATTTTCCAAAACATGTCCTTTTTCAATACTTGGGATTTCTTCCCAAAATCACACTTTCAAATTTACATTTCTGACCAGATCTAGCCTAAAACACAATGCCTCTCGGGCTCAAAACAAAATCATAAATACTGGCTGGTAACTGGTTAAAACATCATCATTATTCCATTTCAAGATTTTAGGACCATTCATAAGTCCAATCCTGGTCAAACCACATTTCTTTCTTATTCATTTCCACTTTTTATTTATTGATGTTACCTTGATCAGGGATAACCAGGCACACAAGCAGTAGGCGAGGATATCTTTCCCCTACCTCCTTGCACTGCCGTGGTGAAATTCCCCGTGTTGGATGCCACCGCCCCTGCCAACCGGCCTCAATTTCCTTTTTCATATATGCACGGGGATACGTCTTTGCCTAACGCCCCATCGGTGACCCGAACGACTAGGTACAACGACCCAGGCTCAGCCTACACCGTCAGGGACCCGAAAAACTAGGTTCAATAACCTAGGCTAAGCCTACACCGTCACGAGCTTGGTGACCCGAACAACTAGGTATCACGACTTAGGTTCAGCCTACACCGTCTCAAGCTCGGCAACCACAGTCGTGTCTGGCAACTGGTTTCATTAGAGCCTCATACTCCTATCACGTTGTCGATACCAACCCCCGTGGTTCCTTAACACATTGTTAGTGTTTCATTATCAAAACTCTTTAAGCTTTTCTTTCAAAACCATTTCCATTCTTTTCATTGCAGGACTCTGTCTCCATGCAACATTTGACCCACCACTGGGGTCCCAACTCAAATCATAAAAACAATGCTTAAAATCATAAATTGAGTCTCATGCCCAGAAATTACACAAAAGCAGTCATTCTGTTCATTTATAGGGTCCAAAACCCAAAACCATGCCCAAATCTATTTATTTAGGTTCCACATTCCTCCATGTCATTACATGGGAAAAATATCATTTACATGTGCTTAACACACCTTAAAACCATTTATCCTTCACTTAAATTCATATTTATGCATATCAGGGTCTGAGCAAAAACGACAGACCGAAACCAGGTTCAGTATACCAAAATTCCCTAGTTCGGTATGCCAAACATTTTCGGTATACCGAAATTCCTTAGTTCGATATGCCGAACATTTTTGGTATACCGAAAATCCCAGGTTCGGCCGACCGAATGATTTCGGCCTACCGAAACCAGGCATCCTGGCTTAATCTATAATGATTTCAGCATGCCGAATTCAATTCAGCAAACTGAAATACCCGCAACCAGGGCACTCTCTTGTTTCAAGTGGCAAAAATCGCCCAATGTGGGATCCTCGATCGGACCTCCCAAACACACACCAAAATTTTCTAATAAATCACGGGGCGTAGACCCTTGAGTCTACTTGAAAACCCCCCAATCCATTCCTCAATCCATCAACTATGTGATTCATACGAAAATCACAAAGGGGAAGGGCTCAGTTATACCTATTGTAGCTTACATCCCAAATCACATTCAATCCCACGTATTCTTCATCCTAACCGCATGACATCTATGTTTTCATGCATTCGAACTCATTCTCATCGTTTTCCCTATTTTTCTACAATTTCCATGCATTTTTTTTCGATTTTTCATGCATTGGCATAATCAACAGAAAACGTGTAAACGAGGAAGGGACAGGGCCGCGTACCTCCGATGGTGCGCTGACGATCCTTCCCGCACTCCGGTGAGCCTCCCTGTGCCCCGGCGAAGCCTCTCCCATCGATAGACCACATGAACAGCCACCACCTCCTCCTCGGTTGCGCACCGCTCCTCCTTCTCTTCTACTCTCTCAGTTGCCCTCTCCTTTCCTCGCTTGTCGCAACCTCCCTTTATCCTTTTCTCCACCTGCATCGCACCGGTCGTCCATCGCATCGGATGAGACGGTGAGGCACGGGCTGGCGTCGTTGGTGGCACGGGTCAGTGAAGGGAAGGAAGGAGACGGGGATGGTGTGGGCTCATGAGAGAGAGAAGGAGAGAAAAGAAAAGGAAGAAAAGACAGGCACGCAAATCCAAACGACTGTGCATCCTCAAACCAGACTCCACATTGGTCCCAAATCACAAGCAGGTGCATAGAAATCCAACCACAAGCTCACACATCCAAGAAACAACAGATTATCCATTAATAAACCATTTATACAATATTACAATTAATTACATGGTTTATAAGTAAAAATGGATAATCAGGCCCAAATGTCACATCTTACCCCTTTAAAAGAAAAATGGATAATCAAGCCCAGATGTCACATCCTACCCCTTTAAAAGAATTTCGTCCTCGAAATTCAGCTCTAATAAAACAAGTTGGGGTACTGTCTTTGGATGTCCACCTCGCGCTCCTAGGTAGCCTCCTCTACACCATGGTGTTGCCACTGAACTAACACTAATGGAATCACTTTATTCCTAAGGACTAGCTATTTTCTGTCAAGTATCTGGACTACAATTTCAACCATAGACAAGTCCTCCCGCAGCTCCTCTGGCTGCACTGGTATCACCTGGGACGCATCGTCCAAACACTTCCTCAACATAGATACATGGAAGGTGTTGTGTACACCCGCCAACTTTGGAGGCAGATCTAGTCTATATGCCACCTCACCAACCCTCTTGGTAATCTGGTACAGTCTAATGTATCTTGGGCTCAACTTGCCTCTCTTACCGAACTACATCACACTCTTGGTTGGTGACACCTTCAGGAAAACGAAGTCTCCTACCTCGAATTCTAGAGGTCTCCGCCTCCTATCAGCATAGCTCTTGTACCGGCTTTGGACAGACAACAATCTCTTCTTGATCAGATCCACCTTGCCTTCGTACTGTTGTATGATCTCGAGCCCAACCAACTGTCTCTCACCTACCTCACTCCAACAAGTGGGTGTCCTGCAGGGTCTACCATACAATGTCTCGTATGGTGCCATACCAATACTAGCGTAGTAACTGTTATTATATGCAAACTCAATCAGAGGTAAATGATCCTCCCAACTATCACCAAAGTCTAAGGCGCAGCCCCTCAGCATGTCCTCTAGTGTCTGGATGGTCCTCTTTGTCTAGCCATCCATCTGGGGGTGAAAGGCGGTACTAAAATTCAACACCATGCCAAAAGCCTACTACAAAGCTCCCCAGAACCTCGATGTAAATCTCATGTCTCTGTTAGACACAATAAACACTGGGACACCATGCAATCTCACAATCTCAGTCACATACAACTCTGCCAGTTTTGCCAAAGGAAGATTCAGCCTCATTGGCAAGAAATGTGTCGATTTTGTAAGGCGATCCACTATCACCCAAACCGTATCATTCTTTCTTGGGGTTCGTGCCAAACCTATCACAAAGTCCATTGACACATTTTCCCATTTCCACATTGGAATGTCCAGAGGCTGCAAAGTCCCTCCAGGCTTCTAGTGCTCTATTTTCACCATCTAGCAGGTTGCACACTTTGCCACATACTCAGCAATCTCTCTCTTCATCCCAGGCCACCAGAAGTTCCTCTTCAAGTCTTTATACATCTTACTGCTTCTTAGATGAATAGTATATCTGGAGCAGTGAGCTTCATTCAACAAACTGTTCTTAATTTCCTCTATTTAAGGCACATACAATCTCAAGTCGTACCTCAAGCCACTGTCTACCCCAACTGAAAAATGAAAGGCATTACCAGCTTCCTCCAGATATCTGACACAAAAGAATCATATTGCTGAGATGTGACAATCACCTCAATCATCCTCGGGCGAACATACATATTAGCCAGTATCACTCTGGCAGGCCCGGAGACTGTCGTCGTGGCCTGCACTCCACTAGTCCCTCTAACAATTTCCATTCATGGATCATCAGACTAGCCATGACATGAGTGCGTCTGCTTAAAGCATCTACGACTACATTAGCCTTCCTGTGTGGTATGACAAACTGAAGTCATAATCCTTAATATACTCAACACAGCGCCTCTATCTCAAGTTCAAATCCTTCTGAGTAAAGATGTACTTAAGACTCTTGTGATATATATACACCTCAAATTGTTCGCCATATAAATAATGCCTCCAAATCTTCAAGGCGAATACAACAGCTGCCATCTCTAAATCATGGGTGGGATAATTCTTCTCATGATCTTTCAATTGGTGCGAGGCACACACCACCACCCTACCATGCTGCATCAGCACACACCCCAAACCAGTTCCACAGGCATCACTGTAGACCATGAAACCGCCGCTCCTAGAGGGTAAAGTTAAAACTGGGCTGATACCAGACAAGCCTTCAACTCATTGAGGCTCTCCTCGCACTGCCAATCCCAGGCAAAGTGCACTTCCTTTCAGGTCAATCTGGTTAATGGTGCAGCAATCTTGGAGAAATCTTGGATGAATCTCCTATAATATCCTGCCAGGCCGAGAAAACTTCTAATATCAGTCACTGTCTTCGATTTAGCCTAACTGCTTACAGCTTCCACTTTGGCTAGGTCCACCTTGATGCCTTCTCCTGAAATAATGTGACCAAGGAAGGACACCTCTTCTAGCCAAAACTCGCACTTGAAGAATTTGGCATAAAGATGATGTTGCCTCAGTGTCTCTAATACGATCCTCAAATGCCTCTAGTGAGTCTGAACATCCGGAAAATACACCAAAACATCATCCACAAAGATGACCACAAACTGGTCCAAATAGGGGCTGAACACCTATTCCTCAAGTCCATAAAGGCAGTCGAAGCATTCGTCAACCCGAATGGCATAACCAAAAACTCATAATGCCCATAACGGGTGCAAAAGGCTATCTTCTATACATCTGGCTCACTAATCCTCAATTGATGGTATCCAGATCTCAAATCTATCTTGGAAAACACCGATGCTCCCTACAGCTGGTCAAACAAATCGTCGATACTTATTCTTTATAGTGATCTGGTTCAACATCCAGTAATCTATACAAAGCCGAAGTGAACCATCCTTCTTCTTGACAAACAGAACTGGTACTCTCCAAGGTGAAACACTGGGACGAATGAATCCCTTATCCATCAGTTCCTGCAGCTTATTCCGTAGCTCCCTTAACTCCGCAGGTGCCATCCTATACGGAGCCTTGGAAATAAGACTTGATCCCGACACCAAATCAATCACAAACTCCACCTCCCTGTGCGGTGACATTCCAGGCAATTCCTCTGGAAAAATATCGGGATATTCCCTCACCATCGACAAGTCCTGAATCCTGACCACAGGCGAAGGAGAAGCTGTCATACAGGCCAAATAGCCCACACTGTCTCTTGCCAAATGATGATAGGCCTTGAGAGCAGAAATCACTTTTTTGGGCTCACCTGGTCTGGTGCCTTGTACCATACACCAGCTTTGGCCTGGACGCTCTGCCAGAACTCTTCTCTTGGCACAATCTATCATGGTTGAATGTTGTGCCAGCCAATCCATCCCAGGATAACATCATAATCCTACATGTCCATAAGGATCAAACTAGCCTGAAAGTTCCTGTCCCCCAACTGAATATCAACTGGTCTCAAATATCTCCACGCTAGACTGTGTTCCCCCAATGGAGTGACTACATCTAGGTGAAATGACAACCTGGCTAGCCTAGTCCCGATCTCAGAAGCAAATGACTCGGAGACAAAAGAGAATGAACTCCTAGAGTCAAACAAGACTCGGGCCATCCAACCGGCCACAAGATAAGATCCTATAATCAACACACCATAACCATAATCATAATAAGAAATAGTGTTAATTACACATAGGATCTATTATTACAGGACAGGACTTAATTCATACAGCCATGCTAGTTCACACCTTCTACCACATCTCCAGATGGACCAGCATCTAGGGTAGTAATGGAGAACACTCTCCCTTTAGTAGGCTGACGTGGCGCATCTCCTGCTGGCTTTGGCTAACTGGGACAGTCCTTCTCGTAGTGCCTGGACTTCTCGTAGTTGTAGCAAACTACACTGTCCAAATTCCTCCGCCTGTGCCAACACTGCACCGCTACATGCCTAAAACACCCGTAAAATTCATTTTGTAATTATTTACATTTTATGAATATTATTCCTGGACGGATGTTACTATTCTGAGGCCTGTTGTGTGGTTTTGTACTTTTGGACTTGGGCCTCGTGGGCCAGCTTCTTTTGCTTGTCCCTGTGCGTGGTTGGCACTGTTCATTGTGGCGCTGTGCTTGTGAGGCCCAGGTGTGGGTCCATGTGGGGCCCAGGTGTGGGGTCCACGTGCCACGTGGGGCCCGCGTTCGTGGACTGGTGGTTGAGGCTTGCAGTTGGCCTCGTTGGTGGTGGTAGGTGGTTTGTTGCTCTTGCGGTGTGTCGATGGCAGAGACACTCAGGTGAGCACGTTCTCAGCTACTGTGGGCGCAGGCTTTATAAGTCGTAGGCCCGTATCGCACTCCTCACCGCCCATCGCCATTTTCTCCTTCCTTCTTCTTCCTTTCCCCTCCTCCTCAGTGGCGCGTCTCTCCTCTTCCCCACCCTTCTTTCCCTTCCTCCCCACTTCTCCTTCACCTTTCCCCTTCTCCTTCCACTCATCTCCCCTGCCTCCTCTATTTCCCCTACATCCCGCGCCGAGAGAGAGGAAGAGATTGAGGGAGCGAAGCGAAGGGCTGTGGCAGCTCATGGTGGTGCGTGGAGCTTCGGTGGAGCATCCCCGAGGCTGTGGAGTGCTCTTGTGGCCGTGGTTGCGCCGGAGTTCGCCGGAGTCGGCCGAGGATCGCCGGAGCTCGTTTCAAGGTACGCATCTCCACTTCGTGTAATAGAGAGCATGGAATTGGTAGAAAATGCTAGGATTGCATGAAATCTAGGTAAATTTACTTTCCTAGAATTTATTATGATTTATTGAGAATTTATGACGTATTCATTGGCATTTATGATGGTTGGTGCGTTTTGGGTCCTTTTGACCCTCTTGCCTTTCCGATTTTATATCTTGATGCATGGTGAATGGATTTCAATTTTGTTTCTTGGGTTTTAGAGTAAACTCGAGGGTTTACACCATATGTTTTATGTAAGATTTTTGGTGCTTGTTTAGGGGGTCCGATCGGAGGTCCCAGTTGAGGCAATTTCGGACGATAGGGTTTGGGCCGTTTTCTGATTTCGCAGAATTCGACATATCGAAATGGAAACGGCATACCGAATCAGTGGATTTTGGCACGCCGATTCCGTTCGACATACCATTTTTCTATCAGTTTAGGTCATCTGGTCGAAATTCGGTCTTCCAATTTTGGACGGTATATCGAATTTGGCATGAGTGTTGACCGTTGACCTAATTCGGTTGACCGATCCAGATCGACCTACCGAACCAGGTGTTTTTGGCATACCGAACCTGTTTTCGGCATGCTGATTCTGGGCCCAAATGTGTTTATAAAATGTGTTTTCCAAAGGCTTTTGTCGTGTTTTGTCCCTATGAGATGGGATTGTAGGCCACCAGTGGTGGTCTCCTAGGACACCTGATGCACCGTCTTGTCGAAATTTTGGAAGAATTTTCAAAAGATATGAAATTGGTTTGGAAAATGGATTTCAAGGAAATTGTTGGCCTATTTTGGAAAATGTTTTCCTAATTTTCTGTGTGGGACCGTGTCGTCCGGACCAAGGAATGTGACGACATTCTCGGGTGGTCGGGCGCGACTCCCTGGTTGAGGTCGAGGGTCGAGATACCTGAGGCAGAGGAGCGTCGGGTCCTGGAGGTATGAGACTCCTTGACTGTGGACTCGAGGCTAGGGTTGTGGTCCGCAGGTTGAGGTATCTTGTGGCATAACGGGGAGGTATGATACTCCTACTGTCGCTGTGAGCACTGAGGCTCGGAGGTTGTCGGGTGTGGAGGTTTGATACTCTCTCCTGAGCACATGCCCCATAGCTGGTAGAGTCCTGAGAGACAGGACAGCCTTCCTAGGGAGGGGTTGGCTTTGTGAGGGTTCTCTAGGAGGGAGAATCGCGAGACGACGCGGCTCCTGCACAGGGTGGCACGTCGTGGCAGTGCAGATGCCGTTAGTGGCTCTTCGGTGGGTTGCTTGTGGCCAGAGTTAGGTTGCCTAGAGTCAGGCTTCCCGACTCACTATGTGTGGTTTTGGCCATTGAGGGCCTTTGCTTGTGGCTTTGGGCTAGTAGCGCCCTGGTTGAGGTTTTGGCCGGTGTGGGCCTTGTTTATGAGGTTTTGAGAAAATAGTTTGCGAAATGAATTTAAAAGGAAAATTGATTATAGTTTTATTTTCCACGATTTTTGTGGGGTGCGTACTGGGTGACTTTGGTCACTCATGCGTTT
The DNA here is from genome assembly GCA_024699735.1 of Posidonia australis. Taxonomy (NCBI): domain Eukaryota; kingdom Viridiplantae; phylum Streptophyta; class Magnoliopsida; order Alismatales; family Posidoniaceae; genus Posidonia; species Posidonia australis. Next base: position 25,798 of record JAMKQA010021289.1, on the reverse strand, counting down.
TCCTTGTGGTTTTGGTCTACAGGTGCAGACATGCGATTGGCTTAGCGTAGTGCATATAGATCGGAGTCCCCTAGCCGCACACACAGGTTCCTAGTGGTTAGATATTTACTGTTTAGCTTTAATTTTCCCGTAATTTGATTTGTTTAAATTATTGTGGAAAATTTGGGAGATGGCAATGCCCCTTGCCACAGACATGGCATAGTCCCATCTGTGGGCCATTACTAGACCCTGCGTGGCTAAAATCCATACTCTCTTCTCTACCAGACGTAGGCTGTTGCTTCCATTTCTTCCCAGAGCTACCAAAACTCCCAGAACTTGGCGTTCCAGTCACAGACGGTCGAGAAATAAAGGGTCGAGAAACAGAAGGTCGAGAAACAGTCTTTCACCCCTTTTCCTTCTTGGGATACTCCTCCTGAAACAACTTACGATCATCCTCATAGCGGCTTGCAAGCTCAACAGCATCCGCTAATGTTTGGCATCTGAAGCCAATAACTCTAGATCTCAGCACAGGGTTCAGTCCCTCCATAAACCTCTTGGCTCTGTTCTTCCTAGAAATTACAGCCTGAGAGAACTGCTCTAGCCGAAGGAAGGACGACTCATACTCAGCCACAGACTGACTTCCCTGCTTCAGGTTCCTGAATTCTCTGTCCAGCTTATCCCGCTCATGCTCAAGGAAAAACCTCTCATAGAATGCCTCTCGGAATTCCTCCCAAGAGATCATCAGCAGGTCCGCATTTGGAAACTTGGTGCGGCGCACTGTCCTCCACCACTGATCCGCAGCACCCTTAAGCTGAAATGCCGCGATCAGGACCCACTTCTCTACTAGACACTCAATCCCTTCTAGGATCTTCTCCACCTCCAGGAACCAAGCCTCACACTCCTCTGGTGTGTCGTGCCCATCAAAAGTCAGTGCGCCAAGCTGGTGGAAATGCTTAATCCATGGGTCTCCCATCGCCTCATCCTTCCTACTGGTGCCAAAGGACTGGACGAAACCCCACATCATCTCGCCAAACTCTCATCACATCCCCCTCCATACACTATCCTCTCCCGTCTTGGAGTCGAGTACAGGGGTCTTGCCACGTCTGTAGCCTCGATGAGACATCTTCCTGCCAGCACCACAAAACACAGCCAAAAGTTCAGGCGCACGACTCTCTATTGTGCAGCCCTAGGGAGCCACTAGACCGGACATCACCAAGCCGGTGCATTAGGTGTAACTTTAGCTCTGACACCACTCTGTAACGCCCTAAACCCGGGCACAATACTAAATCACAGTATCATAAGTATAATTACAGAAACATTAAATAACTGTAATTGAGGCTCATCTTTAGGATCTCAATGTGCAGCTAGAAGCTCCGACTTCTGCACTGGAACTCAACTGCACACGATCTGCACCTGAAAACCAAACAAAGCGTGTGTGAGTGACATCTAAGTCACCCAGTACGCGCCCCAAACACACAAACCACAAAATAACTAGAAAAATATAAAGCTCAGATTTTTAAATTTCAAAGCTTGGTTTTCTTTTGAAAATCCTCCTTTCTTTATATTTGAAACCACTTGGGAATTTTAATCCCAAATTCATACTCTTTTCAAAAGCCATGACTCTTTTCATTTCTCAAAACATTTGGAAACTTATTCCAAAACCACATTCTCTTTCAGAAACACACCTTTGCATTTTCTTTTAAAACTTTTGGAATTCATTTTCCAAAACATGCCCTTTTTCAATACATGGGATTTCTTCCCAAAATCACACTTTCAAATTTACATTTCTGACCAGATCCAGCCTAAAACACAATGCCTCTCGGGCTCAAAACAAAATCATAAATACTAGCTGGTAACTGGTTAAAACATCATCATTATTCCATTTCAGGATTTTAGGACCATTCATAAGTCTAATCCTAGTCAAACCACATTTCTTTCTTATTCATTTCCACTTTTTATTTATTGATGTTACCTTGATCAGGGGTAACCAGGCACACAAGCAGTAGGCGAGGACATCATTTCCCCTACCTCCCTGCACTGCCACGGTGAAATTCCCCATGCAGGATGCCACCGGCCAGGCCAATCGGCCTCAATTTCCTTTTTCATATATGCACGGGGATACGTCTTTGTCTAACGCCCCATCGGTGACCCGAACAATTAGGTTCAATAACCTAGGCTCAACCTACATCGTCACAAGCTCGGTGACCCGAACAATTAGGTACAACGACCCATGCTCAGCCTACACCGTCTCAAGCTCGGCAACCACAATCGTGTCTGGCAACTTGTTTCATTGGAGCCTCATACTCCTACCACATTGTCGACACCAACCCCCGTAGTTCCTTAACACATTGTTAGTGTTCCATTATCAAAACTCTTTAAGCTTTTCTTTTCAAAACCATTTCCATTCTTTTCGTTGCAGGACTCTATCTTGATGCAACACTTGACCCTCCACTGGGGTTCCAACTCAAATCATAAAAATCATGCTTAAAATCATAAATTAGGTCTCATGCCCTGAAATCACACAAAATCAGTCATTCTGTTCATTTATAGGGTCCAAAATCCAAAACCATGCCCAAATCTATTTATTTGGGTTCTACATTCCTCCATGTCATTACATGGGGAAAACATCATTTACATGTTCTTAACACACCTTATAACCATTTATCCTTCACTTAAATTCATATTTATGCATATCAAGGTCAAGGCAAAAAGGGCAGACTGAAACCAGGTTAGGTATACCAAAATTCCCTGGTTCAGTATGCCAATTATTTTCGGTATACTGAAAATCCCTGATTCGACCGACCGGATGATTAAAATTTACAGAAACCAAGCATCCTAGCTTAATCTGTCAGGATTTCGGCATACCAAATTCAATTCAGCATACTAAAATAACCGCAACCAGGGCACTCTCCTATTTCAATTGGTGAAAATCGCCCAATGTGAGATTCTCGATCGGACATCCCAAACACACACCAAAAATTTCTAATAAATCACGAGACGTAGACCCTTGAGTCTACTTCAAAACCCCCCAATCCATTCCTCAATCCATCAACTATGTGATTCATACGAAAATCACAAATCGGAAGGGCTCAGTTATACCTACTGTAGCTTACATCCCAAATCACATTCAATCCCACGTATTCTTCATCCTAACCGCATGACATCTATGTTTTCATGCATTCCAACTCATTCTCATCGTTTTCCATATTTTTCTACAATTTCCATGCATTTTTTTTCGATTTTTCATGCATTGGCATAATCAACAGAAAACATGTAAACAAGGTAGGGACAGGGCTGCGTACCTCTGATGGCACCCTGGCGATCCTTCCCGCACTCCGGCGAGCCTCCCCGCGCCCCGACGAAGCCTCTCCCGCTGGCAAACTACACAGACAGCCACCACCTCCTCCTCGGTTGCACGCCGCTCCTCCTTCTCTTCTCCTCTCTCGGTCGCCCTCTCCTTTCCTCACTTGTCGCAGCCTCCCTTTATCCTTTTCTTTACCTGCGTTGCGTCGGCTGTCCATCGCGTCGGAAGAGATAACAAGGCATGGGCTGGCGTTGTTGGTGGCACAGGTCGGGGAAGGGAAGGAAGGAGACAGGGATGGTGTGGGCTCATGAGAGAGAGAGGGAGAGAGAAGAAAAAGGAAAAGACAGAAAAAAAAGCAAGAAAAGACAGACACTCAAATCGAGACGACTGTGTATCCTCAAATCGAGCTCCACATTAGTCCCAAATCACAAGCAGGTGCACAGAAAGCCAACCACAAGCTCACACATCCAAGAAACAACAGATTATCCATTAATAAACCATTTATACAATATTGTAATTAATTACATGATTTATAAGTAAAAATGGATAATCAGGCCCAAATGTCACAGTTGCCTAGATCAGGGAATGTGATGACATTCTTGGGTGGTCAAGCACATTACCTAAGTTGAGATCAGAGACCAAGAAGTCCTAGGCAAGTGTTTATCGGATCCTGGAGATATGACACTCCTGAATCGTCATCCACGAGGTCAAGACTGAGATTCGTGGGTTGAGGTGTTGTCTGGACCTAGAGGTATGATACTCTGGTCGTTTTCGAGTGTTGATACGTAGGATGTCATTTTGACCAAGGAATGTAACGACATTCTTGGGTGGTCAAGCACATTACCTAGATTGAGATCAAAGACCAAGAAGTCGTAGGCAAGTGTTCGTCGAATCCCGGAGATATGACACTCCTGAATTATCATCCACGTGGTCGAGGCTGAGGTTCGTGGGTTGAGGTGTTGTTTGAACCTAGAGGTATGATACTCTAGTCGTTTTCGAGTGTTGATACGTAGAATGTCGTTTAGACCAAAGAATGTGACAACATTCTTAGATAGTTAAGCACATTACCTAGGTTGATATCAGAGACCAAGAAGTCATAGGCAAGTGTTCCTCGGATCCTAGAGATATGACACTCCTAAATTGTCATCCACGTGGTCGAGACTAAGGTTCGTGGGTTGAGGTGTTGTCTGGACCTAGAGGTATGATACTCTAGTCATTTTCGAGTGTTGATACATAGGATGTCGTTTGGACCTAGAGATATGAGACTCTAGTCGTTTCCATATATCGTAGTTAGGACGTCGAGAAGGCAGACCTTATGGGGGCCAGAACGAGTAGAACACGTGCCCCGTTGATTGATGACGTCTAGAGAGTGGACAACCTTCCTGTGTGGTTGGCGTGAGAGTGGTCCTTTCTGTATGGTCGGACTACGGGATGGACTTGTTCCCCTCAGAATGACAAGATCGCGGCAGTGCAGTACACCTCGGTGGCTACTTGTGGCCAGAGTTGATTGCTTAACGCAAAACATCACAACTCAATGTGGTTTTTCTACTTGTGTGGTTCAAGGTTTTGAGTTTTTTGCCTGTGTGGCATCTGAGCTTTTCTGCCTGTGTAGCGTTGTTGTAGTTTTCTCTGTGTTTTGGCTAGCAGACTCTAGTTTTACTATATATATAGTTTCCTGATGGCTTTGGAAAAAAGGTAAAATATTTTTAAAGTTGTTTTAAAGCCTGGTGAGATTTATATCGTCAATTTTGTTGATTTTCTCTTGATTTTCACAAAGTGTGTGCTGGATAACTTTCTGGTCACTCATGCGTGTTTTTTCTGTTGTTTTTTGTTGCAAGTACATATGAGTAGCAAATTGCATTACTAGTGCACATAGTTGAAGTCGCGTAGTCGTCTACTACAGGTTCTCGGTAATTTAGATATTATAGTTAACCTTTAATTATTCTGTAAATTTAGCATTTTAATGTGTTATATTTAATTAGGCTAATGGATCTTAGGTGTAGCGATGTGAGTCGTTACAGCCTTTAAAATCAAGAAAGTCAGAAAACACCTATTCAAGCGTAAAACCCTACTGAAGCTGTATTTTACATTAAATACAGGAGAACTTAGCATCCAACAACTTAGAATTCTAAGTGGAATATCTAACTCAACAAGCTGCTAACGATCTCTGTCGTAATAGTAAAGTGGATAATGTAGGTAGGATAAAATATTATCCATACCCCCACTCATTAAAATATGTAGGTAATTCCTTTTATCCATACCTTACCTATTAAATAAATGAATAATTTAAAAGGAAGATAAATATTATTCATACCCATACGCACTTAAAAAGGAAGATAATAAATAGGATAGTAGGTAAATAGTTAAAAATGATAATCCAAGAAACTTTAAATGGAATGAGGGAGGAAAAGGAACACCTTTTGATCCCACTAATTTGTATTCCCTGTATCTATCGTTCTAACTCCTTGAGAGTTGAGACTCCCAACAACTCAACTCCCTCAAAATAAATCAAGCACTTAACTTAACATTTCCAAACCATAACCTTTTAGGCTGGCCCTGATCTAAATGAAAGGAAAAACATTTCCTTAACACATGTATTTCACTATTTACTTTCCATACAAGTTCCTGCTTTTTGAAAATCTTGCTTCATTGCCCCTACCGGACTATGCATATCCATTTTGTAAAGATATGTCTATTGATTATTCTTTTCTTACGATTTACATATATACGTAAACCATCTCCAATTATGATACACAGCACCGTATCGGCTTATCACTTATGCATGTATCCACCGTGTAGGTGGGCTACCACTACTCCACTTGCCACTAACCCACCGTGCTGTAGTCTGCAGCCCGAAGGCCACCGCCCTGACGCAGCACGCATGTTGAAGACCCGTAGAAACAAAAGAGGCAAAGAGGAAAAAAAAAGGGAGGGAGGAGAGGAGAGAAAAAGAAGGGCTCGTCAAGCTTGAATCCCAGATTCCGAAGATGTGGGGGAGGGACGGATTTGGACTTGGGACCGGAAGGAGGGCGTAGCGAGGTCGATCCTCGGCTGCAAGTGCGGCGGCGGCGACGGTGGTGGTGTGTGGCGTGGGGGAGATGTCGGATTTGGACAGGCAGATTGAGCAGTTGAAGAGATGCGAACCTCTGGTGGAGGTGGAAGTCAAGGCTCTCTGCCTCAAGGCCATGGAGATTCTGGTCGAGGAGAGCAACGTCCAGAGAGTTGACGCTCCCGTCACCGTCAGTTCCCAGTCCCATTTCTCTCTCTCTCTCTCTCTCTCCCCCTCTCTCTCTCTCTCTCTCTGTTTTTGGTAGTACTTTCTGCAGTCTGTTGTGTATGATGTTCTCTTTTCTTTGTCGTTTGATTGGATGATTTCATGCCTGTGATTCGAAGTTTGGGGCTTTTGTTGGTGGGTCTCGGTGTTGTGGGGATGCTCTTGTACTCGAAAAATTGGAATTTTTGTGTGGTCGTAGCACAAAAAATAGAACTTGTTCTGCGTCGTTGTTCTGTTGAAGCACAGGAGCTCCAAGCACCGCTTTTTCTGTTCATGTCCACTTCCACATGCCATCTTATTCGTTTAATCATCCAATTAGGGTTTCAGTAACAGATCGGGCTATTGACAATTCGCGTCGTTTTGGCTTCCAAGCCAAAATTTGAACAACTACTAGAGAACAGTTAAAGCACATTTATGGATTATTGGAGCATTAGGAGGGCATTAACAGTGACGGAATTAGACCAACTAGCTAAAATAATGACTGTCTAAAGAAAGGGATTTTTGTATGCACAAGTTTAGATATCATCTACTTTCAGTCATTAGCTTATTGTTTAAAAATTGGATCCCACGCAAATGCAAAAGAAGTTTAATTTGACCCTGTCATTTCATAGAAAGATTTGGCTTTTAGCTTTTGAAATGTTCAGATATGAATGGCTATATAGTATCAATAAAAGAGCTGAATTAATTGGTTATTCCTGTTTTGAGATGTACGACATGCACCCTATTTTGTTATATTGCATTGGCTGTACTGGCAGATGCACTTTTGATAGCAAAAGCTAATCTTGATGTTTTCCCTCTTTCAATCTCCAAGAAGTTATAATTTTGAGAATCTTGATGAAGCAGCTAAGATTTTTTTTAGGAGTTTTTGCTTTTGAAAACTGTGATGATTATTGAATTGTTGTTTTTTTTTTGTAGATATGCGGTGACATTCATGGCCAGTTCTATGACATGAAAGAGCTATTCAAAGTTGGAGGTGATTGCCCAAAGACAAATTACCTATTTTTGGGAGATTTTGTTGATCGTGGCTTCTATTCTGTGGAGACATTTTTGCTTCTACTAGCACTAAAAGTGAGACTCTTCTGTAGAAGGTTTATTATTTTATTTCTGTAGCTAAATGCATTTCATCTTGTGTATACGTTGTCATGCTTTTACTATAAGCAATATGCAGTATCTTCTGCTTTAGAAGGAGGACCACTTAAATGGTTCTTGTCAGGATCTTGAAAAACACATTCAAGATTTCAAGTGCTTCTTATACCAGATACCAAGTTAGAGAACCCATTCAGATAATTCCACGATTAGTATGTGGACTGGGGAAGATCAGAGCAGCTTAGCGATAAATTTAGTTTTGACTGGAGAAAACTTATGACATAAATAAAGAATAGTATCACACAAGTTATCATTTCATTAAGAAACATGGGGGCTTCTAGGGGGTTGTCCTTCCCAATCTGATGTTAATCATGTGGCTAGTCAAATGAAACTTGTCCGCTTGGAAATGAAACTTTATATTTATTTTATTTTTTTAAAATGAGACTGTTGATAAATCTAGTGAGTTCCTCTTTATGAATTGATGCTTTAATAGACTTCTAGGTTTCACTATTGGGGTACTTGAAGTCTTTTCTCTGATGTTTATTCTGACGTTGATCTTTCGTTCTTCCCCAAAAATAGGTTTGTATTAAACTTCAGGTTTTAAAAGCTGTTGGTACCACAGACCATCAAGATATCATTTTGGTGGGGTCATAGGGGATTTGAAAATACACAAATTTAACAGACAAAAAATTGGAAAAGAACAAAAGGTACCAAGTGAATTCTTTTATGGAAAATTTTCAAGTTGTTTTTAGGAAAATTATGCCCTTGCCAAATAAATATTCCAAAAACAAGACCCTTCACAATTTGACTTTTTTGTGATCATATCCTACACCTGTCTCAAATAATTAGTTTCCATAACCACGCACGAAAGTGTGAGTTTTGAATGTTTTACAATTATGGTCTTGTTGCTTCCTACTGCCACCTTTGTAAAATTGTTTGCTTGAGTCTCTTATTTTGGGTGCCCATATTCTTCTTGTTAAATTTTATTGCTACACGTGTATCAGTCTTTATGATATTTTCCTACATATTTACGGAATACCTAATAGTCTTTTACACCCAAGTCCCTTTTCTTGTATTCCAATACTTGTTAAAATCTTTCCTAAAAACGGTCACTACCGTAAATATATATTGTTGTTAATTACCAATAAGGTTTCATACCCATATATAATAATGAGTTTGGCTTTCTATCTAGGTTTTTATCTAGAAAGAAGAAAGCAAACTGTAAAATGATGGTTACTGACTTTGAGTCCACCATTTTGATTACCAATATCTAGGTTTTTATGTAGAAACAAGAGAGCAAACAGTGAAATGCTGGTTACTGACTTCGAATCCACCATTTTGATTACCCATGTTACTTTTTCATTGATTTACTTTAAATGCTGTTTGTTTTGGAAGAAATAGGAGAAATTATTGGGTATTCCCACTAACTCTAGTTTTTAGGGGAATAAAAAAGGAATTAGTGGAAATTGGAATTCATTCTACAATGGAGGGAAAATAAGCTCCTTAATTTGGAGGAAGTTTCTCTTTTCTTTCTCCTTTTGGTCAGCTATTCTCTTCTTCTCCTTTAAATGCTGTTTGGTTTGGAATAAATAGGAGAAATTATTGGGAATCTCACAAACTCTAGTTTCTAGGGGAATCAAAAAGGAATTAATCAAAATTGGAATTCCTTCTACAATGGAGGGAATACAAGCTCCTAAGTTTTGGAGAAGTTTCTTGGCTTTTCTCTCTCCTTTATTCCCTTAATCTATTGCAAACTCAACAAAAAAATTGTTACTCTAGAGACATAATTAATCAAAGAGTAAATTTTTAATGCCATTAAATGAAATTTCAACTCCATCATTTTGAGCTCCAGATGGATGAACTTTTGCAAATCAATAGATGGTTATTACATTTATGCCCTTTATTGTAATATCTACATATTTGTATGAAATATCGAATTTGCTGTCCTCCTTTCCCCAGTATAAAAGAAGTTTTGCACAATCTTCTGCGTATGTTTTCTTCTTTTTTGCTAGGTGAAGTTCATAATATGTTACCTTATTTTTTTTCTCTAAAATTTTTTATCCTCATTAATAGATGCATTGGTTATATCATTGATTAGGGTTTTGACCCTATATGGAAATGACTTTGCCCTTTTGTCTAAATGAAGATATAATATATAAGAAAGAAAACACTAGTTGCACGTGTGTAACACATTCCTCTAGCTAAAAGCACTATAGTTTGAATCTGGAGTAATGAGATTTTTGGCATAATCGTTGAATATGTTCTTCCCAAACAGAAGGTATTCTTGTAACTGCTAGTGCTTGGTGAGTGGGTGACTTGGAACATATGTTTTGAATCCTTACATCTTTTGATGTTTGAGTTTAGGTACCTTGAAGGCCCAAGAAATGTGGGTCAGGATGATAAAATATAAATTAAAAAAGAGATAGAAGGTATTGCATTGCAGAAATTTATTTGTGGCATTATTAGTCTCGGTATTGATACTACTCATGCTGGAGTCTTTATATATATATATATATGTATATGTACTGAGTGGATGAGTGAGTGACTTGGAACATATGTTTAGAATCCTTAAGACTTTTGATGTTTGAGCTTATGACAAAATAGATTTTTGAAATGTGTTGAGGTAAAAGACTTAGCTCACTTTTTACTTGGAACACATTTCAAAAATCTATTTCGTCAGAATTGATACTAATGCTGGATGTATAGAAAGCAAGATAATTATTCTAAGCAACTTTGTCTTTGATAAGTAGTATGTCGTTCTCTGTATTATTAGTATGATCGGTTCACTATGGTATGTACTCTATAATAATGAAAGACACTGATGTGCTACACCAGTGTTTTACTGTGAACGGGTACTTTTGGAGACATCAAGATGAAGTTGCCAAAAGAATGTATTCTGTTGAATCTGTGGAGGTTGTTCACTTTGTCCTAAACTAATAGAATGCACCTTCTGCCTTTTTGTCATTCATGACTTATATATTGGGCCCTAGATTGTTTATATTTCTCTATGATTTTCACATAGGGCATTCCACATGACTTTGTTTGCTAATTACTACTTCGGGTTTAGCTATATTTACTTGGTGCAAACTGCAGGTCAGGTACCCTGACAGGATAACCCTCATAAGAGGAAATCATGAGAGTCGGCAGATTACTCAGGTATAAAATCTATTTATTTCACTACTAAGTTCTAATTTTATCTTCTAATACACTCTGCTGATTTTGGTAGGTCTATGGATTTTATGATGAGTGCCTACGCAAATATGGTTCTGTAAACGTATGGAGATACTGCACAGACATATTTGATTACTTAAGGTATCTTTCATTTATCAGCTTGATAACTCTTTCTTTTATCCTAGTCTTTATCTGACATTTGTTTATGCTCTTGTGTTATTTTAATACCTTCATACAGTCTATCAGCACTAGTTGAGAATCAAATTTTCAGTGTCCATGGAGGCCTCTCTCCTGCTATAACTACATTAGACCAGGTAAAATCTGTCATTATGATCTTTTCTTTATTTTGCTTCTATTGGAATTTTCATATATGTGGGAGTAATCCATCGCTCTGACAGATCAGAACAATAGATCGGAAGCAGGAAGTGCCTCATGATGGAGGCATGTGTGATCTTCTGTGGTCAGATCCTGAAGATGTTGTTGATGGCTGGGGTTTAAGTCCCCGAGGTGCTGGTTTCTTGTTTGGTGGGAATGTGGTTTCTGCCTTCAATCGCTCAAACAATATTGATTACATATGTCGTGCACATCAGTTGGTGATGGAAGGATACAAATGGATGTTCAACAATCAAATTGTTACAGTGTGGTCGGCTCCAAATTATTGTTACAGGTAATTGTGTGTATCTTAACTTGATGATTATCAGTAGTTACAGTGGGTTTTTCGAAGCTGACTCGATGATTATTAATAGTTGCAGCATTGTATATGCAAAAGTTGAATGCCTAGTCAGACCTGTAAATTGAATGATTTATTGGTGGTTTTTGTCACTAACATTCAGAATGTTTAGGATAACATTCTGGTTACAGATAGGATACACCTTGATATTTGTGATGAGCCAGAGGTGTTTTACATGTGAAGATGCATAAAAAAATCGAACTTTACTGATATATATTAATCAGAAAACCAAGTGACAAATAAATAGATAGCCTTAGTATCCATAAATATAGTGTCAATTATGCAAGTTACCTACGTTTTATATGATATCATATTGTTTCACCATTTTGTATTTCAGATGTGGTAATGTGGCTGCAATTCTTGAGCTGGATGAGAATCTGAACAAACAATTTCGTGTTTTTGAAGCAGCACCCCATGTTTGTCAATTGTCACTAGAATTCTTGTTCTATTTACCTTTTCTTTAGTTTCTCATGTGACTCTTCTAAAAGAAACTTTGGTTTTTTTTGGCAGGAGTCAAGAGGGGTTCCTTCAAAAAAACCAGCTCCTGATTACTTCCTCTGAGATTGAATTGGATCTCTTTATAGCATAATATATGGGCCATCAGCTCCGAATGCCTCTTCTCTTGAGGTGCAGCTAGGACGTTCAGGTTGCACTCTGGATTTTATAGTTGATTTGAGTTGTTAGATCTGGGATGGTTCTGCCCTTCCCTTTGTTTTCTGAGGGTAAAATCTTAGATTAGCCGTGCATCTTTTGGCATCATCAGAAACTACCATATGCATGGATGCTACACGATTACAAAGTGCAAGCGACGTTCATGCCAAGTTGAAGCCAATACCCAACCTCATCAGCCAGTGAATAACACAGAAGTTTGTGGAGTAATTTTTCCCACATCCCCTGCAAATCTTCCTTTTGAAATACTCACATGGCTGTCCAAGTATCCTAATGGGAATTTGATATTTTGATTGGTTGTTTATGAGGTTGTGCTTGTGCCTTTGTCATCGGACTATTGTCTGAACGACTCTTGCGTAGACAGGATCGGGATGGGTGTGACTTTATTTGGCTTACGGGCTGGAGAAGTTCATTTTTGCATTTGTAAAATACATTGAAGGAAGTCATTTTTCTTGCGAGATTAAGAAATGATTGCACTGCTTGGATATCCTTTTAATAGCATCCCGACCACATGTTCCTTTTGTAGTTACGTAATTTGCAAATACGAATCTCCTGGTTTAGGGCATTTGGTTGATGCGGGGCGTTCTTTTTTTTGAGGAAAGTATGGTTTATGCATATCGTCAAGCGAAGAAGACAAGCCATAACCAGCGACAGTTAAAGATGAATTGGGTAGGAAATTAAAGTAGTTAATAATCCATTGTTAATCATCGTTAAAATAATAAGTATCACTGAGATCGATGACTAAATCATTCCTCCCAATAACTCTTGTCTGGATCCAAAAGATTTTCTTCAAACTAGATATTCAAATTATAAGTCACTCAATGCAGAAAACGATCTCATTTCCTATTAACCACTAGTCCACCAGTCAGTGTAAAACTGGTATTTGCTGGTGGTCTCTGTTTTCTGTTGAAGAAAAGTGTGCTAGAAAGTTGTGGGGTACAATAGCATTACCACGCAAGCACAACTACTTGAAGCATAAATTTTGGAGGCATTCCGTTGCGTAACAGTGTTTATATTAGGTTATCAAAAAGGGCATTAGCAAACAAAGGGTCCAAGTGCTTATGACGCATATTCTTGATGGTAATTTCTGACAGAAGCCCAATATACAAAAACTTGTCTCAAACAAACTCACATGTCATAGATTTTGGTAGAAGCCAACATTTTCTGGGTTGGACTTTAATGCATGAAACCCGGTTTCTAGAGAAGCTGAACTTGAGCTTCTTCTCAATCTAGCATTGACTCCCAAGTATGACAATGTTCTTTTTCCTATATTTGCTTCATTTTATCGTTAATATTTATGTTGATGCCATTGATAATATCAAAAACTTGGGTTCCATTTGGAACTTCATTTTACTAGACTCTAGATTCTAGATGAATACCGAAAGCTAGCTTCTATGTATTTTTCCAGAAGCTAGATTTTAGAGCACCTTATAGAAATCTTGTTTGGCAAATAATATCCCATTTGTAGAAGTTGCAATCAAGTGAATGTTGAAATACAATTTTACCTCAATGTATCATACTTCCTTCCATCCCCATTGAATCCCTAACTCTTCCTTCCCTACCATCTCCATGCTCTCCTGGGCAGCAAATAATGTCCCATTTGCAGCCATTGAATAACATCCCATTGCTGCCATCCTCCTGAATCCCTAACTTTTCCAGAAGCCAGATTTTAGAGCGCCTTATAGAAATCTTGTTTGGCAAATAATGTTCCATTTGTAGTAGTTTCATTCAAGTGAATGTTGAAATACAATTTTACTCTAATGTATCATACTCACTTCCATCCCCATCGAATCCCTTCCCTTCTATCTCCATCCTCTCGATGGCAGCATCCTCCTCTCCATCGCCCTACCACCTCCCTCGACAATGAGCTCCTCTCCATCCTCTTTGTTGCCCTAGCCCCTCTCTCTTCGATGAGCTCCTTCTCTCCATCTTCTCGATGGCAATGTTCTCTCTATCCTCTCTTAGTGTAAGCTCTGACTATTCTCTACAGGATGGCCAGAAACCTTAGGAACAAATCAAAGAGCCTAGAGGAGCAACATCGAGCGTTGCCACCCTAACAAAAAGAAATGAGATCTAACGTCGCTACCCTCATGGAAAGAAAAGAAATCTATCGTTGTCGCCTTCACCTCCTCCACAAGTCTTGCTAATGGCAATTAGTGTTTTGGGAAGGAAAGTGATATGATTTTGTAATGATCCAAATTGGAAATAGCACTTTGAGCAAGATATTTCATTAGTGTTTTCTGACTTTCTTGATGATAGATGCAGAGTGTGGTGTGACGTAGACTGTCAATTCTTGACACAACACGATTACATGAAATAACACGACACAACACAATAACATGATAAATTTTAATTATAAATTTTTTTAGCTATTTTGAAATATTTATGTAATTCATGGTTAATGAACATAACTTTATTTTAACACGATTGGACACAATTATTACCTAATTTAACACAATTAGAATTAATTGAACCTAGTTAATAAATGTTTAACATTAATAATGGATTATTAAGCATATTATTACCAAATTAAATACAAATACATTTTATATATGTTTAAAATTATTGTATTATTAGTAATCAAATATAATTTTTCCAAAATACAAGAAATATTAATAAAAATAATAATAGACACGATAACACGATAAGTATACGACACAACCCAATTGACAGGTCTACACACAAGCACACGTTTAATACCAGTAGTCTGTATGGGTTAGGCACAAATTGTAGACGCAATTTACTGACACAAAAGGTGAGGATTTCAAAACTCAAGACTTAAGCTGCGTTTATACGGTTTTGGCCTTTGCAGCTTGGTTTTGATCCCCGTGTCCTAGTGTTCTAAGGTTGAGTTACCAAATGGACATTCATGGGTATCCTGAAGTTTGTTTCGGAGTTGTGGTGGTTGTTAATGAGTCTGATTGCTAGTTGCCCTCTAGCACAAGCCACTTGAGTTGTAAGTAGTTGCGTGGTTGTGTTTAGGTGTTTGTAGCCCTACTTGGGCCTGGTTTCCTTTATAAGCTACTTGAGAATCTTCCTATAGAAGTCACTTGTGAATCTTCTTCAGAAAGCTACTTGTGAATCTTTCTCTGGAAGCCACTTGTGAATCTTCTTTAGGAAGCTACTCATGAGTCTTCCTCTGAAAGCCACTTATGAATTTTTCTTTGAGAAACTACTCGTGAATCTTCCTCCAGAAGCCCCCAATTGTAAATCTTCTTTAAGAAGTTATTTGTGAAGCTTCTTCTATAAGTCATCCATAAAGCTTCTTCTGTAAGTCATTCATGAAGCTTCCTCCGTAAGCCACATTCAATCTATATAAAGAGGTGGAGAGGAGAGAAAGAAGGGAAGAGAAAGGAGGAGAGGGAGGGAGAAGAGAGGAGATGCGTGGAAGCTGTCGTCGGCCAGGCACATCGTCCGTCGCTGGTGCATCAAAGTACACACTCCGTAGGCTCTTCCATTTTAATATCAAATTTAGATTATAGAAGCATGATAGTATGATTTTGTAGTGTGAATACTTGGAAAATACCTAAGGAATTTATGGTAGTCTTATGGCCATTAATGACATCAAGTGCACTGTTTAAGTGAATAGAGCTTGTAGGCTTTGCTTGATAATTTCTTAAGATCCGTTGGTCGGATCTTTGTGTTTTTGATACCAAATTGTAGAGCTCATCAAGATCTTCAATTTAATATATTATTTGTAATTTATGGATAAAGAATGGATTTTTAGTATCAAAAATTTAATTATGGTTAATTGATAAATAGTATTTGGCTATTTTGCATTTTAGCCCCTTAAGTTTGCGTGGATTACTTTCAAGTCCCTAGCTTATGGTAGAATTGCACTTTAATCTCCTGAGTTTTATGATAATTACCTTAGAGTCCCTAAGTTCAATGGAATTTAACTTTGGTCCATAAACTTTAAGGAAATTACTTTTTAGTCCTTAGATTTTGTGTAAATTACATTTAAGCCCCTAATGGTTTAGAATGGACTTTAGGATTAATGTTTAATCCTAGGAATAAATGATTAGTAAGGTTTTGGTGTGGTCCACTGAATCAAGTATTCGATGGCACCATTTGGGTGTTTGACACTCAACTGGTTGTGGCTCATGTAAGACACAGGTCAGTAAGCATCTTATACTCTAACACTAAGACATAGAGTTCTAAGTATGTTTAGTGATTGGTGTCTAGTGTTTGGTCTTGAAAGTTGAATGGGCGTTACCTTTGACTTTGTGTGGTCCTTTCTGGGTAGTCATCATACTAGAAAGATGCTTTTGGTCTTCTCTAAGTTTGTTTTGAAAATATACTTTCAAATGATTTTCAAAGGGTTTAAAGGAGAAATATGGATGTTTTGAATAAAAGGGATTTCTCCAAGGATTTGAAAAGTGATTCAGAGTTTGTGATTTTCATTGTGGTTTTATTGTGTCGTGTTTAGCACCGTGTTCTATGATGCTTTTGAGTTGGCTTTCAAAATGTTTTCAAAATAGTTTTTCAAAAGAATTTTGAAAAGGAAATGTATAGTTTTACAATAATTTTGGAACAGATATTAAAGGTTTTGAAAAGGTTTTTGGAGACCAAGATATCTAAGCTCTCAACTAGCTTCCAGAGATGAGTGATACCTCTAGGGTTGTGAGTTGCTTTCTTAAGGTGAAGTCTAGTGTTTTGTAGTTTTAGAGGACCAAGAGACTGACACTCTCGATCGATCTACTAGGAATGAGTGATACCTCTAGGGTCATGAACTGCTTGTTTAAGGTGAGCTCCAAGTGTTTTATGGTTTAGAATACCAAGAGACTGACACTCCCGGCCAACCTACCAAGGACTAGTGATACCTATGGGGTCGTAAGCTGCTTGCTTAGGTTGAGGTCCATGTGGTTTTCTTGGTTTTGCTGATGTTTGTAGTTATGGATTGAGGTGCTTGCTGGACTTGGAGGTAAAAGAGACTCTAGTTCTTCTGAGCATTGAAGCTAGAACGTCGAGAGGATGTACCCTGTGGTTAGTCTTGAGAGAGGGACAACTCATCTAAGTGTAGGGTGAGTAGACTTTCTTAGTATGTGGTTAGCCTTTTGAGGGTCCTATAGGTGATGAGACGTCAGGATGGGCAAACTCCTCTATAGGATAATTGTCTGCGGTAGTGTAGACATTGTGGTCGCTCTTTGGTAGACTGCTTGTGGTCAGTGTCGATTGCTTGGTACCGGACAGCATGACACATTGTTGAGAGTCCTTCTGTGAGGTTGAACATTAGGACAGACAAGTACGCCTATTCATGGAAGTGTATGGGATCAGGGTTGGAGGTCTCAGTGACTGCTTATGGCTAATACTCATTGTGTTTTGCTTGTGGTTGTGCTTATGCCAGAGTGGCATTGTTTGAGGTGGTTACGCCAGAGTGGCGTTGTGACCTTTACTGTGCCTGGTTCAGGGAATCAGGCTCTGGTTTAGAAGAGATTGTGGTGTTGCGCTTGTGTGACATCGTCTTTTGGAGTAGTGGCTCCATAGCTTTAGTATTTTTGCTCTGGTCCAAAGGAGATTGTATTGTGTGGAATAAAGGCTCCATGGTTTTGAGTTTTTGTGGTTGCTATGGATATGCTGTTTGCAATTATGAGCATTCAAGCACCGTTGGTTGTCTAGTTTGTGCAGAGAGTGCATGAGATCAGTTTGTGTGGTTTTGGACTTGACTTGGCGAGACTGGCTTTTTCAAGCGTATATAAAAGATTTCGAATGAACATGTATATAGTTTTTGAAAAGAAAAGAAAAGAAAGGTTTTAAAAGCATGTTTTAAAGGATTTACTGTATACTGGACAATAGTGAGTTGCCCTATTGTGGTGTTGTGGTATCGGATTGCGTTTTCACATGTGTAGGATAGGTGTAAGGTTGCGAGTGCACATAGCGATGAGCCAAGCTACCACACATCAGAGATCTTGGTGAGTTTGTAGTTTAGTTTAATTTCAGTTATTTATTAGACTTAATTCTGTTGAGTGAGCTTGTTAGATTTAATTCAGACTTAGGATAATTAATATGAAAATGAAAAATGTGGTTAGGATGAGTGGTAGCGACTTAAGAGTCGTTATAGATTTTATTAATGGTAATGGCAATTTTGTAATTAGAAATGGTAATATATTATAAATAGTTAATAAGTCATGGAGACATTTTAAGAATAAAATGAACATAAACCCAACTTCTGCAAAACCCACCTTGTTGTTCATTAATGGCCTTTGGCATGTTATTGGCTTCTCCTAAAAACTTGATGCTTAAGGCTTGTTTGGAATCATTTTTTTCTCATTTACAACTTCTATAAGAAGCTACCACTTAGAATTTGCCAAGGAGTTCCAAACAGACCTTTAATCTTTAGTAAAGGAATGAACATCATACATATATTTCTAGTAAAATACAATTGCTTTCAATATATAATTACACTAATCAAACATTAGTTTATCTTTAAAATATTCATGGCTAACATCATACATATGTATACATATGTATGATAAGATGCTTTTTAAATCATACCATATTTTTAAATTCTTGTTTTATCTTTTGAGGGACTACTTTAGAGGCTATTTGCCTATTTGGTACTTTAACTTTAGGATAATACCTAGAATCCACAAGGTTCTTTATTTTGCCAAACAAGTTTGTGGACACTATGGTAGCATTTACTAACAATTATTTTCTGCAGTTTATTACAAATAATCACTTATGGATAAAAAGTTAAATCAGATACATAAACAAAGCCAGCTTATATAAAAACGTCAACTTATTTTTTTATGTGTAAAACTCAATAAAAATGTTGGAAATGAAAAGCTATGAGAGGCAGCTTTTTGACAAAAGCTAGAATCTTTTCCTATTATTTCCCATATTGTCCTCATCAAAAACAAAATATTACACATAAAAACAAAACAATCCCACGAGCCCTAATGTAACACCTGTGAAAATTTATTTTGTAATTATTTATATTTTAATGAATTTTTTCCTGGGCGGGTGTTACTGTTCCAAGGTCCGTTGTGTGGTTTTGTGTTTTTAGGCTTGGGCCTCGTAGGCCAACTTATGATTGCGTGTCCCTGTGGGTGGTTTTGCACTGTACTTGTGTGGACCCGGGTGTGGGGTCCATATGGGGCCCACGTTCGTGGGCCGATTGGTGGGAGTGAGTTGGTGGTGTGAGTTGGTGAGCTTGTGTGGTTTATGGTAGGCGGGATGCGTGGTTGTGCACACACTTAGCTACCACCTTGCATGGCTTTATAAGCCCATGTGCGCGGCCGACCAGCTTAGCCTTCCTCTCCTCCTTTTTCCCCTCCGCTTCCAGTCCCGAGCACGCCACCTTCCTTCCTTTCCTCTCCCCCCACTCACTCTCTCCTCCCCCTTCCCAATTCTCTCTCTCTCTCTCTTCCACTTTCCCTCCCCTGTCCCTCCTCCTTTGCTTCTCCCCTCCTCTGTTCGGCGTGCTCAAGGGCCGATGACAGTGTGTGGCGACGTGCGGTGGTGCATGGAGCTCTGGAGTTGCATCTTCGAGGTTGAGGAAGTCTCGTGGACGTCGTGATCGCCGAAACGCGCATTACAACTATGCATTCCAACCCCTGTAATAGAGAGCATGAAATTGGTAGAAATTGATAGTATTGCATGAAATCTAGGTAAATTTGCATTCCTAGAATTTATTGTGATTTTATGATAATTTATGGTGGATTTATGGAAAATTTATGCCGATAGTTGTGTTTTGGGTCATTTTGACCCTTATGCCTTCGCGATTTTATATCTTGATGTATGATGAATGGATTTTGGTTTTGTTTGTTAGGTTTTGAAGTAAACTCGAGGGTTTACATCTTATGTTTTATGCAAGATTTTTGATAGTTGTTTGGAGGATCTGATCGGAGCTCCCACGTTGGGCGATTTCAAATAGTAGGGTTTTGGGTCGTTTTCTGGGATTCGCAGAATTCGGCATATCGAAGTAGGAACGGCATACCGAATCAGTGAATTTCGGTACATCGAATCTGTTCGGCCTGTCGTTTTTCTTACAGTTTTGGTTCTTTGCTCGATTCGACCTGTCGAATCTTTCTTGTTGACCGATCTAGTGAATTTCATCATACCGAATCTAATTTTCGGCATGCTGAATCAGGGCCCAAATATGTTTATAAAATGTGATTTCCGAGGATATTCTGGATTGGTTTGTTTTGTCCCATTCAGATAAGATTGTGGGCTGTCAGTGGTGGTCCCTTGAGACGCCTAACGTGACGTTTTGCCATGATTTTGAAAGAGTTTTCAAAGATATGAAAATAGTTTTGAAAATGATTTCAAAGAAATGAGTTGGCAGATTTGGAAAATGGTTTTCCTAGTTTTCTGTGTGTGGACCGAGATAGTGTGAGACCGTATCGTGGGGACTAGGGAATGTGACGACATTCTCAGATGGTTGGGCGCGACTCCTTGGTTGAGGTCAGGGGCCTAGATACCTGAGACTGAGGGGCATCAGGTCCTGGAGGTATGAGACTCCTTGACTGTCGTCTCGATGCTAGGGTTGTGGTCCGCGAGTTGAGGTGTCTTGTGGCATGATGGGGAGGTATGATACTCCTGCTGTCGTTGTGAGCATTGAGGCTCGGATGTTGTCGGGTGTGGAGATATGATACTCCCTCCTGAGCACCGTGTGTGAAGGACGCCGTGAGGAGGCGTACCCTATGGAGGCTAGTGTGGGTGGGACACGTGCCCCATAGTTGGTGGCATCCTGAGAGACAAGACAGTCTTCCCAAGGAGGGGTTGACTTTTTAAGGGTTCTCTAGAAAGGGAGAATCGCAAGATGGTGAACGCTCCTGCACAGGGTGGCCTTCACCGTGGCAGTGCAGAATATTGTGGTCACCCCTCGACGGACTGCATATGGCCAGAGTTTAGTTGCCTGGTACTAGGTTTCACGACTCACTGTATGTGGTTTTAGCCATTGAAGGCTTTTGCTTGTAGTTTTGGGTTAGTAGAACCCTGGTTGTGGTTTTGGCCGACGTAGGCCTGGCTCGTGAGGTTTTGAGAAAATGGTTTGTGAAATGAATCTAAAAGGAAAAATTATTTATGATTTCGTTTCCCTCCATTTTTCTTGGGATGTGTACTGGGTGACTTCTGTCACTCATGCATTTTCCTTGTGTTTTTGGTTTGCAGGTGCAGAGGTTTAGTGTAGTGCATATAGTCCGGAGTCTCATAGCTGCATACATAGGTTCTTGGAAGTTAGATATTTTTTATTTAGCTTTGATTTTTCCATAATTTAATTTATTTTAAATTATTGTAGAAAAATGGGGTGTTACACCTAATCTCTTATAGAGGCCAATCCTTCTCCTGCCCTCCTTCGGTGGCAACAAACCCTAATCCCAACCCGATCTAGAGGCCACTCTTCTTCTTCCTCTTCCTCTAGTGGCAACGACGGTGGAGCTTCTTGAAGACGGAGGTAAGATGAGTTCACTCAGTCACTCTTCTGTAGTTTTGGTCTCTTGTTTTCTCCTTCTACAAATGGGTTCAAAATCCTTAAATTTTTCTTGCACTATCAGCTTGTAATATATCATTCTAAAGGATTTTATGATTACGCTAAAAATATTAGCACCAAATCCCCTTTCTCGTTGTTCCTATGATACCCTTTTCTCGACCTTGTTTTCTCCATCTAGCACTGACACTCAAATGCTGTTATTTTTTGTTTTAGGTAGCATTTTCTAATAAATAAGTCTTTTTCTGATAGCTTTCTGTGGGTCTCTATTATTCTTGCATATGGCTTCTGAAACCTTCTTTTTTTTCATTTTTTGCTGGAACCTTGTTTTGATTTATTGTATAGATATCTCTACTAAAAGATTTATTCTAAGTACATGGATGTTGTTTCCCTATCATATTGGAATTGTAATGTTTGTTTCACATTACTAGTTGAAATCTTGCCTTTCATATTAACATATATTTTCATATACCAAGTGAATGTTACTATTTTGAGATGCTAATTGATGCTCTATTTCTGTAGCCTACACAAAATATGTTTTGGCTTTGACGTGGTTGTAATAGGGATAGGTTCGGTCTGCAATTGTTTAATATTGTTGTTTGAAAGATGCTTGTTTGCTTGTTCTATCAAGTCAATTTGCTCTACATGTAATTGCAAACCCAAAACACAAGGAAAACATGAGTAACAAAAGTTACCCAGCACGCATCCCACACAAACGACGAAAAACAAATTTATATTATTTTTCCTTAAAATCATTTCGCAAATCATTTTTTCCAAAACTACCAAAACTGACCAATTAAGCCCAATAGGCCAAAAACCACAATAAACGTAGCCTACCCCGGTCAAAACAGCAGACAAGGCTCTACCAGCCCAAAACCACAAACGAAGCCCTCAATGGCCAAAACCACACATAGTGAGTCAGGAAGTCCGACGTTAGGCAACCAACTCTGGCCATAAGCAGCCACCAAGGTGCACTACACTACCACGGTGAAGTCACCCTATGTAGGGACGATCACCGTCCCGTGATTCTCCCACCTAGAAAGCCCTCACAAAGCCAACTCCTTTTTGGAAAGGCAGTCTTGTCTCTCAAGATGCTATTAGCTATGACACACGTGTCCCACCTGTATTGGCTATCACAGGGTACGCCTCCTCACGACGTTCTCCACATAGTGCTCAGGAGGGAGTGTCATACCTCCACACCCGACAACACCTGAGTCTCAGTGCTCACAGCGACAATAGGAGTATCATACCTTCCTGTCATACTACAAGACAACTCAACCTGTGGAACATAACCTTAGCCTCGAGACGATAGTTAGGGAGTCTCACACCTCCAAAACCTGACGACCCTCAGCCTCAAGTATCTCGGCCCCTGACCTCAACTAGGGAGACGCTCTTGACCACCCGAGAATGTCGTTACATTCCTAGTCCCGACGACACGGTCCCATGGTGTCTCGACCTACACACAGAAAACCAGGAAAACTAATTTCCAAAATGGGCCAACTCATCTCTTTTAAAAATCATTTTCCAATCCATTTTATATCTTTAGAAACTCTTTCAAAACCTCAACAAAATGGCACATCAGGTGTCCCATGAGACCACCACTGATGGCCCACGATCCCATCTCAAATGGGTAAAACAAACCAGTCTAGAAAGCCACTACATTCAAATGCATTTTACTAGAAAACTAGGAAATACCTTCAAAAAGCCCTGCTAGATACGCACATGTGGACCGCGTGTCTGGCCTCCGTCCTAGGTATTTTCGTCTAAACACAAATTGAGCTTGGACCAATGTCCAGAGCCGCTGTCGGAACCGTGCATGTGGTCCATGTAATCGGCCTGTGCCCTTAGTTTTTTGTCAGAATTCAAACAGCCTACAACAGGAGACCCAAATTTCGCCTAAAGTGGTAACCAAGGGCGAGCTTACTAAACAAGCACCAAAAATTCCGAATAAAACATATGTGGTAGACCCTCGAGTCTACTCCAAATCTCAACAAACAAAATCAAAATCCATTTATCACACAACAAGATATAAATTCGCAAGCACAGAGGAGTCAAAAAGACCTAAACCACAACAACCACCTTAAATACCCATAAATACCACAATAAATTCTCAAAAATTCCAAAACATTAAATTTAGCCTAGATTACATGCATCCTAGGCAATTCTACCATTTACACAATTTCTACACATTGGGTTGGGGGTACGTACCTGGAATGGGCTCTGACAACCTAACGCGTCCTTCGACCAGCCACCGACCACCACCGGCAACCACGACCTCCACGGAAGCCTCCTCGACCTCCAGAGCTCCCGTCACACTGACGTTGAGCCACACAACCACCGTCACCTCACGTTCTCCCACTCTCGATCTCTCTCTCTATCTCCCTCACCTGTATCCACCAGCAAAGACGGGGAGGAGTGAAGAAGGAGGAATGGAGGGAGGGAAAGGAAAGGAAGGGGGAGGAGACTTGGCTGGGCTCTAGTGTTTCCGTTTCGTTCAGCCACCACCAGAAATAAGGGAGGGGAGGATGGCAGGGAGGAGAAGAGAGGGAGGTGTGTCGGAGAAGACTCGCCCCATGTATGCATTTATACGCGAGGGAGGAAGCCACTGTGTACGCACACCTACACGTCTCTAACCACCTGCCAGCTATACCGCACACAGCCCAACCACTAGGCACCCAGCATGAGGCTAACTACAAGGCCTCACCAACTGGCCCCAAATGCAGGCCCCACACGGACCCACACACGGGCCCACAAGCATAGTGCCACACACACAAGAACACACAAACAGAAGCCGATCCACGAGGTCCAAGTCTAAAATCAAAAAATCACACAAACAGGCCTCGGAACAATAACACCTGTCTAAGAATAAAATCATTAAAATGTAAATAATTACAAAATAAATTTACGAGTGTTACAATTATCTTGTGGATTCTAGATATCAAAATAAGAAGGGCTTTCTAGCATCATACAGAAACACAATATATCACATTCCAGAGTTTCAGAATGTAACACCAAGAGGGAGCAGTGAGTTATTTAATAGCTTCTACTCTTCGCTTTGAAATATTATTAAACGTGTATTTGGTGTTTCCAAAAAAAGATGGAGCATTTTACAAAATATGCCACCTTATACATTTCTGATGCAAGTAAAGATAGTCATAGTTGCAATGGTAATATACAACTTTATTGTAAAGCAACGACTACAAGATGAGGTTCTTGATGAGACACAATAAATGAATACTCTTAGTAACAATAATGATGAAAATGATGGCGAAGAACATGATACTGCAGATGAGTTGGAAATGGAGATAGTGCGTGACAATATTTGTAATCAACTCGTTACTAGTTGAAATAGGAACCAGTTTTGTTCATAATCAAATTTGTAGTCAACATTGAACTACCTGTTCTGGATTTGTAGCATTTATGGATATTTGTAGTTGACCTATTTTAATTTTCTTACTTTGTTGTTGTAGCTTTCTATACCTTTAAATTACACATTTATAAATATTTTTAAATTATGTTTTCTTAAAATCATCATACATGTTAGTTAAACATATGCCAATGCCTACTTATTATAGCATTATTTGAGAAGCTCCACTACAGTTGATTTTAAATATGTAAGTATCCACTATTGAATGTTTGCCTTATTGTATTACCTTTGTTACCAATTCATGATGTTTGCTTTATTACATTGTGGACCTTGTTTTATTCCCTTTTTTTTTTTTGAAATCTTGTAAGTCACAGTTGAACACAAAAACATCAACTCAACCTCAAAAGAAAGGTAAGGCCAAAGAAAAAGCAATCAAAGACTCTGATGAGATTAAAGTGACGGCAAAATGGAATGACAAGAAGCATTTTATATGACTAAACATTTGTCTAGAGGAGGAAAGATCTCAAAACAAGAAAAGTTGTCACGCCCCAAAATTTCCACAATAATTTAAACAAATTAAATTACGGGAAAACTAAAGCTAAACAGTAAAATATCTAACCACCAGGAACATGTGTGTGCGGCTAGCAGACTTCAGATTATATGCACTACGCTAAACCAATCGCATGCCTGCACCTGCGAACAAAACCACAAGGAAAACGCATGAGTGACCAAAGTCACCTAGTACGCACCCCACGAAAACCGTGGAAAACAAAACCATAATCAATTTT
>JAMKQA010021288.1:0-40967 GCA_024699735.1 Posidonia australis | reverse complement strand
ACCACTATAAATCTTTGTGTCTTTGTGATTGAATGTTTTTGTGCTAAATTCTTAATATTATTCAGATTGCACAATAAATTCCAAAGACTTAATTAAAACCGGAAAATCTCTATTCACCCCCTCTAGAGAAGCATTAGTATCCTACACCAATATGCGGATGACACTATTCTCTTTCTAGTTGAAGGTGGGGAAAATATAGTCAACATTAAACGCATCTTGTGTTGCTTTCAATCCTATTCTGGCCTAAAAATTAATTTTTCTAAATCCTCGATTACTGGCATTCAGGTTGGACAGGATGCAACTGATACTGCCTGTAATCTTCTTGGGTGCAAATATGCAACCCTACCCATCACCTACTTAGGCCTTCCACTTCATCACAGGAGAGCCACACGACAGGACTGGACCCCTGTACTGGAAAAGCTAGCTTCTAAGCTCTCCCACTGGAAAGCTAAGTTCTTATCCCTTGGTGGCAGGTTGACTCTGGTCAACTCTGTCCTATCTGCTATCCCTACATATTATATGTCTGTCTTGCATATGCCCAGACAGACTCAGAAAGACATCGATAGACTTAGGTTCAACTTTCTTTGGAAGTCTGACCCTTCTAAAGACAATGGCAATCACCTTGTTAATCAGGGTGCAATCTGCAGGTCAAAGAAGCAAAATGGTTGGGGGATCCTAAACCTCTGGAACTTCAACCTAGCTTTAAAATCAAAACTTGTTTGGCAATTGCTTAATCGGGACAGCTATGCTATGTGGATTGTGTTAGTGAAGGCCAGGTATATGAAGTTAGGGCCTGGGGCTTTGCTAAACTCTTCCTCTAGCCACTATTCTCTTTTATGGCGATGCCTGAAAAACAACTTCCCTATAGTTAATTGCTTTAGCTCCTTCCATTTGTGTAATGGGAAGGAGATTCTCTTCTGAGAACAGAAATGGAGGGATGGGGAAAAATTGAAATACTTGTTCCCACTACTATTTTCTATCTGTAAATGGAAGAAAGCATTTGTTCGTAAAATACATAATATTTTCAATACTGATTTCAATAAGCTGCCGGATAATTCCAAAATATTAGCTAATGACTTGGATGTGTTACAATCCCAATTGGATTCACTGACACAAATTTTGCACTCTATTACCTTTGGAGAGGATAGGGATATCATCTCCTGGACCCCTTCCCCTTCCTCTAAGTTCTCTGTGAAATCATGTTATTTAATTTTGAATGATGACGAGCTCAGATTTAACTTGTTTGAGCAGATTTGGAGAACTTGGGCTCCCTTGAAGGTCAAATTATTTTCTTGGCTTGTTATACATAACAAAAATCTCTCCAAAGAGAATTTATTAAAGAAAGGGTGGACTAGTTCACCCAAGTGTATCTTCTGTAACTTCAATATTGAAACAAATAAGCATCTATTTATGTTTTGTGACTTTGTTTCACACATATGACAGTTTTTTTTATGCTCCCGACTTTATCCTGGATATTGCAACTTTGGCCACTTATATTTGCATAAACCTGCCCTCAAATTTCATTTAAGTAATTGTAATTGATTTGTTTTGATCCAAGTTATCCTCTGGGTAACCTGGAAAGAACGAAACTGCAGGATATTCCGCAATAATTTCAAGCCTACTTATGTTATTATTTCTGATATAATTAGACTAATGGAGCACTGGTTAGATTCTCTTCTACCAGGTTTTGAAAAGGAGGATCTGAGGAGCTCTTTGGCCTCTATGAAGGCTGTCTGGGCAGAGAACTTATCTGCCTCCTCTGACGCTCCTCCCACCTCCAATGACTCCACTATTCCTACTGTTGCTGCTGCCGCTGTTGCTGAAGCGATGGAGCAGTAGTTTGTCTCTTGTTTAATTTTGAAAACATTATTGCCAACTAGTTGACGGTCTGTAATATTGGCAAAAACATTGCCTACGTTATTTTTTTTGTGACTGGACCCTTGATTCCCCTGGATTTCGTCCTGGGGATTAAAATCTAATATAAATAACATACCATTGCCAAAAAAAAAAAAACAATTCATTATATCATCCAATTGTCTCCCAACGCCTCCAAACTGAAATTGGTATTGGGCTCGTGCCATTTTGAAAGGGAAATGTGTTGGTGGATTGTTAGGTGAGTTCATTGATAGGTTTTAAGATGAGTAAAATTATCTTAAATCTCACGGCTTACGTACTCCTGTTTTTAATTCTGCAAGTGCGTTGGTGAGCTTTTTGGCTGTACTTGTAAGCTCTCAACAGCAAATTTACTGAGAGAGAGTACACACGTGATGTGTTCCTACTTACAGCTTGTATGAACAAGTTTGACAACATTCATTAATAATCATAAGGTGTGTTTGGTGTAACCTTTAATCAAATTCTAGAATGTAAACAAAAGCTTAAAACACTCAGAAGCTATTCCAATATTGCACAACACAACTTCTGGAAGAAACTGGAACTTCTGCCACATGAAAATATGCATTAGACATTGATTATGTAAAAACTAGTTGGTTGTGGATTTTAACAGAGGATGTGGATTTTTACCATTTTTTTCTCCATATTGTCCTTATAATATTCATGTATTTGCTTTATTTTACCATTATAATTTACAATATTACTAAGCCCATATCTACTTTAAATAATGTCCATGTATTCATGTAGTATACGATAAATGATTTCGTTTCATTTGAGTTGCATAAGTTAAACTCACGCCTACATCTTCCAAGAATACCATCCATTTCATGCTAAAATCTTCCATGAATTATGTCCATTTCATGCTAAAATTATGTTTCGTATATGACTACATAGAGTTCTCTTAAAAGTATTGAATTAAAGGAAACATTAGACCAATGACCTGGTTGTTGAAACCTAAGATCTACATGTTCCCATTTTCGTCAAACAAGAATCTACACAGTTTAATAGAAATCAACTTAGAGAAATAAAATCAAAAGCCAACTTCTTAAAATGGCAGGATCTAACTTCCTGGTACCAAGCTCAGCCTTTTTGGACACTTTTGCACGAAATATCAAGGTGTCGAAACACCATGTTAAAGAAATGTGATGATGTTGTCTGGAATTGCG
This sequence comes from Posidonia australis, assembly GCA_024699735.1. Taxonomy (NCBI): domain Eukaryota; kingdom Viridiplantae; phylum Streptophyta; class Magnoliopsida; order Alismatales; family Posidoniaceae; genus Posidonia; species Posidonia australis. Next base: position 37,911 of record JAMKQA010021288.1, on the reverse strand, counting down.
TAAACACCAACATTCACGAAATACTAAACACTCGCATTCATTTTCAGACAGGAATATTATACAATAGGCTAGTTCTTTCCAGAATGTATAATTGATCAAAAGTTTGGTTTCATCAAGACAACATACTCTGAAACCACTTGAAAAAGTTTAGAATCTGCAATACTCCGAATCTTTTTACAGAAGTTGCCCCAAACAGGTTCTTCCACCTAAAGCTTTCCAAGGAAAAAGTTTTTCCCAATACAAAACTACTGTGTTTCAAGGATTATTTTCCCGGAAATGGTTCCATCCAAACAAAGCCTGAAATCTAAACAATTTCCCAAGCAAGCCACTGATCCTCTTGAAACCTAGGACAATAAACTGACACTACAACAATCAAAACAAGAGTGTGTTTACACAGCAGATCGTATAGCTTTTTCTTTTGTTAAATAATTAAATCATCTATTCATGCATATCTAGCCATGTACCTATTGCAACAAACAGATTTAACGGATAAGACACAAGGAAAGAATGAAAACGTTTTCCATAACTCTGGGTCAAAAGGCATACATTACAAAATACCATTTTAACCTGTCCAGATATCCGTCTCCCTACAGAAAATAAGAAACTTCAGATATTTCCCTTTTGTGTATGGGGAAAACATTTTGCAGTTAGCCAGCTAGCATGAAAGATGAACTCCTAAAATATTTTTACCAAGAAAACAAATAAAGCAATAAAATATTTTTATAATGCGAAATACCAATATCCAAGATTTCTGCATTTGAATCAATTTATCCTTAAAAATGGAAAATAATCAAGCCTGCTGAACAAGTTGTTTCTATTTGGAAGATGAACAACGGAATAATACGAGTACTGATCTTTAAGTCACAGGATGAACAATTTAAGCATTCGAAGAACATAATTAGACAATACAAATACCCACCTCATGTAAAAATGTAAACAGAGATGGTAGTAAAAATTCCAGTTTCATGATTTTGTTGATTGCTAGAGAACACGTGCTACATATTTCACATGATTATAGAGCAAATTTTTAACGTCCTTAAAGTAATACAACTGAATACTAACAGCTAGGATTTTACAACATTAAATGACAAGAAAAGAATTCTTTACATTGGTGCTATGAAGATGAGAAAAACAAACATCGGAGGAATACACAAGAAAATGATAAAACAAGTATATGTTAGGAAAATTATCACATTATGTTTAGTTCACACATAATGAAACCCAAAAAAGAAAAGAAATTCAACACTAAGAGTCAGCAATTGCAGAAAAATCATGCGAAACTCAACACCTTTTATTTGAATCCCAAAAAGATGCACCACCAATGAACAAAAATTGATGCCCATAAACTAGTTATTACAAATTAAAACCAGAAGCAACTCTAATATAGTTAGTCTCTATTAGAGGTCTGAAAGAGCCGGTACCTGATGATTTATTGACTACCCTCTTCAAGAATCTTTACTTGTCAACTGCACAACCTATTGCTTGGAATCTGGCTTTTGAATGTGTCAAATGCCTCAGTTGAATTGAGCCAACTCTTCACAGGTTGTCCCATTTACACAACAGTCTTCACATCTTGTTTAACATGAATTGATGGTGACATAGTATATGCTCTTCCTGGCCATCTTTCACCACTAGTCCTGGATCCAAGTGCAAACGCATGCTCACTCATGCTTCCTTTTGACAAACCCATCAGCTTTTTCCAAAATTGCCCAGTTCTATTGGTTCTTAAAGGTCCTGAACTAGATTGTCTCCAAAATGAACTGGATGCATCCCTCGTCAGTGTCGCTGATGTACTGAATATCTCAGAGGCCGATAGCACCCTATCAGCTCCTGGAACCAAAGAAGTGCATATTCTCAGCTCAGGATCCTGATCAGTTGGATCCCCTTGGCTGCAGCCTCGTGAGACTCTATGCTCATCACTTTCATTGCATACTAACTTCAAGGCTTGCACTACCTCACCCATGAATGGACGGTGGGATACTTCAGGCTGAACACACATGGAAGCAATGGCTGCTACTTTTGCCACACTATCAAACGAAACATTAGAACCTAATGCAGGATCTGTTATCGTCTCCAGACCTTCTTTACTAGTAAGAAGAGGTCGTGCCCATGTAACCAAATTTTCTTGACCTGGAGGTCGCAACATATCGACAGGCTTTCTTCCTGTGAGAAGCTCAAGCAGCACCACACCATAACTATAGACATCACTCTTCACAAGCAGATGCCCTGTCATAGCATACTCAGGGGCCACGTAGCTGTGTGAAAAAGAACATTTCATGTCAAATTGCACAATCAAATTTCAAAATAAGGAGACGTGATGAAATTGAAAATTCGGTCACATACCCAAAGGTTCCCATGACACGAGTAGAAATGTGTCCATTTCCCTCGTCTAGAGCTGTTCTTGCCAGACCAAAATCAGAAACTTTAGGGGTAAAATCACATTCTAGCAAGATGTTGCTTGACTTGAAATCCCGATGTATAACACGAGGACTTGAGTCTTCATGTAGATATGCAAGGCCTCGAGCTGAACCAAGTGCAATCTTCACCCTGGCTCCCCAATCTAATGGTGCAATTTCCTTGTCACTTCCTGGAATACCACATAGAAATCATTTCTCAAGGGAAACAAGTACCAATTGTTGGAAAGTGGGAGTAAACAATTGACTAAATCTGCAATTAGCTTAAACTTAAAATATACTAGAAAATCATCAACAGTTTGCCCATAACCAATAGTAGCAGGGCTAGTTTTAGATCATGACATGTATTAACTCAGACCTTTATATATTCTATAATTACAATTGTCTTAATAACAAGATCATTTTAGCCAGACACACAAGAGGTTGCCTAATTGAGTGCAAAGAAAGAGGGAATGAGTTCACAGTCCTCCAAATTCACATAGCAGCAGTAGTGAGAAGTCAGAAGGCATGAGTTGTGGCTGTAAAAATGTGGCATTGATGAAGTGATCAGAATACCCACACCAGAAAGTACGAAATGAGAATGGGAGAATAACTTGTGACACTTCCTATGACAAAATGGTTCTACAATGATACTTGGGAGATACACTTGATCCATAAAACAAATGATGAATGGATACAAAGAAAAACAATCTAGATGGTATCTACAACAGCCAGTAAAAAAACATGCAGAGAAGTATATTATTCAGTTACTTGTATTTATAATGATAAATTAGCATGGATGTTGTCAAGTAAGACAATTTTTGTCAAAAAGACTAGTTTCTCATACCATGTAAATGAGAATCCACACTGCCATTTGGAATAAGTTCATATATAAGACTTCTTAGATGCTCTTCAGTGCATATACCGATCAACTTAACCAAGTTTCTATGATGCAAGCGACCAAGCATCTCAACCTCAGCCAAAAACTCTCGGCTACCCTGCTGATCATCTCTCTTAAGAACCTTTACAGCCACTTTAGTTCCATCCTCAAGGATACCTTGATAAACACGCCCAAAACCACCTTCTCCAATTACATTGGAATCTTCAAACTTGTTGGTAGCTTTTTCAATCTCAGCTACGGTGAACGTCTTAGCTGAACCAGTATATGTGGCAATACTAGAGGTGAAGGATCCTGATGCTGAGCTAGGACGACTGCCTAATACCATTGGCCGTGTACCTGCAATGTTGGCACCACATATGAAGGGCATAACAAAGGTTATTTATATAGGTCCAAAAAGTTCTGATGCAATGCAATATAAGAAGAGAAATTATGAGAAGTGGAGTGCTGTAACCTCCACAAAAATAGAGTGTATACTAGAGGAAAAAAAAAGCCTTTACTAAATATCATCCTCTGAATTGCTTGCATTTAAAGGTAAATCTCATTTTATTTGTGTAGGGTTGAAATATTATCGACTTGTTCCTTTTGTAATATTTAATGGAAAAAGGTTGATTGTTGCATTAGCTCAAGAATAAGGGATTACATATGTATTTAAAGACAAATAAACAGGTACGATAAATGGATACTCATTTACCAGTAACTATGCAAACATAACACTAACACTCTCTTTCAAGCTAGAATATATTTATCTAGCATGCCCAACCTATCACATAAATACTCAAAAACAATGATTTCCACTCCTCGGTAAAAATATTAACTAATTGCTCAGAGGAAGGAATATAAGGAGTAAAGAAAATCCTCCTCGTAACAATATCTCACATAATGACAATCTACTTTGATGTACTTCAATGTGCTTGGTACGTTCAAGGAAATAGGTAGACAAAAGGCCTCACACAAAAGTCTTTGTATCAATGGTAGTGGAGAATGCCCTCAAAGACGACAAAGGAGAGCCGACGGTGGGTTGCAGGGAGCTACCAACCCTTAAGCAGGAAGAGGGGATGCCAATGGTTATAGAAAGGAGGACTGGTGGCAGGAGACAAAGGCTTGATGACCAGAGGAGGCGCTAGTTGCTGGAGAAAAAGACGTTGACGGTAAGGGAGGGAGTAGATCGGACTGCATGCGACCTGGACTATAGGCTCAACTACATCCGTCACTGGCTAGCTCGACTACTGTTTATGACCTGCATTGTTGCTGCTGCTACTCCCGACAACAATAACAGCTACTACTTTCGGGTCCTCTATTTTTTTTTCTTTTCTCAAATCCTAAGCTTTAGTACCATGTTAATGGAAAAAGATTTATTATTGCATTCGCTCAAAAATAACAGATTGTATATGTATTTAAAGCAAATAAACAGGTAAGGTAAACAGATACCCATTTAGCGATAACTAGGCAAACACTAACTCTAATAGTAACCCTATTGTTGCATGCGGGCCTTGTACTAATGGTTTTTCATGTTGAGACTTGGATATGTATAGAGTTTATAGACATAGATACGATTTCAAACACACTTGTATTATACTTAAAGATAAACTACAAAATGATACTTAATCTAGATGAGACTGAAAGGAAATATCAGCAAAAGGGGAAAAAACTGCAAAAAGAAACTAAAGAGTAGATGAAGAAAGATTATATTCTCAAAAATTATTTGAACTTTGACATTTTATTCAACATATAAAGCAATGTTCATAAGTGATCACTACAATATATTTGGGACAAATCAACATCCTTTCCTTACACGTCTCCAAATGTCCTTGACTGAACAAACCCACATTTTATTCAACATATAAAGCAATGCTCGTAAGTGATAACTACTCAAGATTCGGGACAGATCAACATCCTTTCCTTACACAGCTCCAAACGGCCCTGACTGAACAAACCCACAGGCAAGAGCCGCCTAAACTTTGAGCGACATCCTAGTCTGACTCTCACCAAATTGAGCCATACCATATTGGCTCTAAGATCGTGAGACAGAGGAACCTTTATCATCTATGACCAATTCTATCAAAATCTTCAACCAAATCCCACCTCATCATTGATTTATTGCTACAATAATAGACATAGAGAAAGTGGTGACAGTTTGGAACTGAAAAGAACATGAGCTAAAAATGCAAAGTAAGGGGAACATTGGTTCAAGACAAGCAACTCTAGCTTCAATTTATGCAGAGTAAGGGGAACTATAGTTTAGATTATGTAGAACATGTTCCTATATTTTCTCAAAGCAAATTTCTTCCACAACTATCACAGCTGGCACAGGCCACAGCACACCATTGCTAGCAAGACACCAACAACTACCAATATTGCAGTCATCGCTACTGCTGTTGTTGTCACTACCAGCCACCATCGTCTTCTCCACCACCAACTCTGATGCATCATGGCCACCATCACCACTGTCATTGCCAGCACTAATCACCAATTTTATTTCTACCATCAACCACCGATTTCATTGTTACCACCACACACCAGCACCAGCCTCACCAATATTGCCATTGTTAATATTTTACTTGCCTTTGCACAGAAGATCATACATCATAAATGTATTAAAAATGCAAATTAAAATGATAGATAAAAATATTCCAAAAAGTCACTTTAGGGATCATAATTTTATTATTTGGACCGGAAGCATGATAAATGCAATTTGACCAAGGCAAATAGTTTGACCTAAAGTTACTTGTCTAACATGGTTTAGACAAGTTACCTTCAGAATGTTTAGCAATTCTTAGCAATGTCTAGTATATTCCCACTAATGCATCTATTAGACAAGCACCCAGATGAGGAAGAAAATTTAGAAGTAACATAGATCATCAGCATATCAGGAAGTGATAAAACCACACCACAGGCATACTGGTGAAAACAGGGGAGAAACAAAAGGAAGACATTAGGCTATACCAAATATAATAGAAATTTAAATAGAAGAGAAAAGGTTGGTGGCAGCTTCCTAGTACTGGAGATAAATAGGGAATCAACTTAGAAGTCGTCAATATCACATCAGCAAATGATTTACCTAATGCCTTTGAAATAAGTGGTAGTGAATTTTGAGGCACTTGTCTAGATAGGCTAGCTCCATTACTAGGCTTTAAAAATAAAAACCAAGCAGCTCCAACTAATAAAACCAAAGCTATGACAGATGATAGTGCGATAATTGCTATCAGGCTGCCACCAAGTTTTTCCCTTCTTTTCCTTACATCAACCCCAAGAGGATGTATCCTCCTCGAATTATTTTCATTGCCAAAAGCTCCACCATTCACGTTATTTCCTGCTGGCATAGGTGGTGAAGGAGGAAGTCCTGCATATGTTACGCAAGAATGAGCTAAAATGATACATATTTAGTGCTATGAGCTAAATAATATGCGCTAGCAACAAAGTGTACTCGATGGTAATAGAAAACCAAAATCATCCAATCAAACCACATGGAATCCCTATTGAATACCAATTGTACTGGATAGATATTATTAAAAAACCACATGACTAAACTAAACAATATCACATGAATCAATATGCTTTGTTTTCTTTAGAAAATTCAGTAAGCACTTTTAATGAATAGGTTGAAACAGAAAAGGAATCATGAAAAAAAATACATATAACACCATTTTTTCACAATTGTAAGCCAATTGTACTGGATAGATATAATTACATTTTTATTTACAATGCTAATTTACTTTTACATTTATGCATTCTTTTAGTAAATGGATAGGTCCTCAATAACTCAATTTGATTTACGTAATATTTCCTATCGAATTTCAGGTTGTTAACATCTTCAGGAACGTTCCTTTTTTACCATAATAAGTATTCTGGACTCTAATTTAGCAGAACAGAAACTCGTTAGCTATAGAATTGATGGAATTCAGAAATTTGTGTGGCACTGGATGTTCAACAAATTTTTTAATCTATTAAGTCAATATTAAAAAATATTTAAAAACCCATCAATGAAACTAATGAATGGAAATGAATACACTTTACATAGCAATAGTAAAAGGCCTCACCTGGATAGGTGACGTATAATACATCATAGTCCCCAAAATCTGACACCTTTATTCCAACCTGCTTGTGCCAGAATTTTTCAGCTGTCAAAAGAGCTGTGGTTCTATCAAAAAATTTTCCCAATGGTACTAGATCAACAAGGACAAGGGTTTTTTCAGGCTGTTCAGTAGCAGCATTTGCTCCCATTATACGAACTTGACTTTGTTTCATTGAAGTTCCAGAAGCAATTTGCTGAGCCAGCTCAGAGACCAAGGGGAAAAATGTATACAAGGCAACACCTAAGCGCAACTCAACCTTCATTGGCCGTACACAGGCACAAACAGGTCCTGGAGGGCTATTTGTAAAAGGGTCCGTGCATGATAATGTTGTACAATCTGCACATCATATCAACTTGCCAATCAGGAGTAATGAATGTTGGACTAATATGGGAGATTTCCAGTGATATCTTCCCACGAGTTACAGTTCTGTAACAACTTGTTGGGCAAAGCTGCTACTTAAAATAAATCACAATTAGTGCCTAAAAAAATAAGACAGTTCAGCAACAGTACCCAAATTAGCGGGTGGAGGTGGTGGTGCACGTTTTGGTTGTGTCACTGGTGCTGGTGAAGGTGGTAATGCCCGTTTAGGTCGTGGCACTGACATTGGTGAAGGTGGCAATACCTGGGCAGGTGGCTGCGACGGGTTTCCTGATCCCATAGCCAGTGATCCAGAGGGTGAAACTACTGGTGCACGTTTTGGTTGTGCCACTGGTGCTGGCAAAGGTGGTAATGCCCGTTTAGGTTGTGGCACTGACATTGGTGAAGGTGGCAATACCTGGGCAGGTGGTGGCAATACCTGGGCAGGTGGTGGCAATGGGTTTCCTGATCCCAAAACCAGTGATCCAGAGGGTGAAACTACTGGTGAATGAAAAGCACCTGAGGAAAACAAGAACATCAAGATGAATTCTAAAATGACAAATATGCAAGAAAGCAGAATATTAAAATTTCCACTACCGTGATTTTGCCTGGATGAAGCAACAGGCAAAGACCCAAAAGGTGAAGGAACTGGAGTGCCCTCCTGAAATGGGATACCTACAGAAGGCAAGGGAGAGACAATGAGCCCTGAAAGGCACATCAGAAAAAATTGAAGATGTCAAATAGGAAAAAAAAAAACAATTTTATAATATAAGACAAAATGTCCCAAAAATTTATAACATAAAATCAAACATGCCATACCATGCCTTTGACTGGATGGAGTTACATGAGGGGGTAGAGGGACAGGAGCTGTCTTTGCAGTTACAGAAGGCACCGGAGACTGCATGGAATAAGGGCCTGTAATGTATCTATAGAATCAGCAATCCAAGCAATATATTTGCAGTTCAATGAGACTGATAATCCAACAACTATATAGTACCATGGGCAATAGGTGGAGGTACATGATCACTACTATGATTCCTTGGCACTGCTTTAGGGGGAAGTGATGGAAGTGGAGATATAACTGGAGCTATATCCATGAGAGAGGGGGAGAAGAGAGAAGGTTATGTTACATTTACCAAATTATCCAAAATCTAATAATATAGTTTTTTTAATTCTCAAACCTTGATCACTAGATGGGGAAGATGAAGAGTTCCCGGAACTACTGCCCTGATTGTTTGAGTGTGTAGGTACAGATGCAGGAGGTTGATCATTAGGTGGGGAATGAGAGATAATAGGAGCAGGTGCTACGCCAGGGGAAATTAAAGACTCTTGAGATTTGGGGCTTGAAACAGGGACAAATCCTGCAAGCAAAAACAGCAATAGTAAGCATATCACTTCTCAGGCACTTCAAGAAAACCAGAAGCGTCATTCTTCACTTGATCCACAGTTTCCCAATTAATTGTTACCTCCAAGAGGTGAGTAATGAACAGGGGATATATCAGAGGAAGTTCCTGTAGGAGGGGCAGCAGCTGGCACATGATTTCTCTCTCCATGATTAACAGGTGAAACAGAAAACACTGGGGGGAGAGCAGGTGCTACATAAGATATTGAAGAGACAGTATTATGTTTTACATACCAAAATGATACTTGGAAGAAACTCAACCAGCAATCTTCTAACTAAATGTAGATTAAAAATACATGATTTAACTCTTACTAGGAAAGTCTTTTACATGAGATGCACCAATGGAAGATGGAGGTGGTGCAATAATGCTTCGATTTGCCAAAGGAGGTTTTGGAGGTATCTCCAGAGGAGAAGATGAAACTGCAGCAGTAAGTAACGAAAAACTACAAATTATATAATGTAATTTTCTAACAAGTTGCCAGTTATAACAAGCAAAAGTTGTATTACTAGTTGGGGTAGTACCACTTGGTGATGTTCCATTAGTATCTCCTTTAGTAGTTTGCAGTGGTGGTGGCGGTGGTGGTGGTGAAGAAATTGAACGGGAAGGTGAAACATCACCTGTAACATGAAACATATTGCTAAGGTCTGCAACAGGATTGTACATTCATGTAAGTGGTGATTTGGAAATAACCTGCCACAGCTGGTGCTATCGGCCAGTGGCTTTCTACCGATGGAGAACTTGCTCTATACCCTTGATCTGAAGGAAGTTGACCAGGAGGGTAACTAGGTAAAACGGATGGTGAAATATTTTGTATTGTTGGTCCCATGGACAAAGGTTTAGGAGGCAATACTTTTGGAGGTAGATCTCCTTCTGGAATTTAACACCAAAAAAAGTACCGCATGATTGAAGGAATCAACTGAATAATTCAGATGCATCAAGGAAGTTTACCATTTGAAGTGGGTGCTGAACTAGGAGTACTTGTTCTTGGTAAATTCTCATGAGATACAGGACAAGAAGCTTGCATCCCCATAGAAGGAGAAGCAGCAGTCACCTGTGATGAAGGCGACAAATCACTACCTGCAATAGATAGAGATGGTTACATATTTATACCAAGAGATGGAAAACCACAACAAATATGTCGGAGAAAACATTGTAATAGAACTTATTATATTAATGACCAATCAAAATTAACACAAAGTCAACTTTAATGATTGGTATTGGAGAGGAGGATTGCCACAGCAAAGATGGAACCAAGCAACATCTTACCACTATATAATTTTCTACTAAACTTGGACAAATTACCTTCTTACTAGGCTAGAAAAGGCATAACAAATGGCATATGTCATAACCATATAACCAAAGAGCCTTGTCCAACTTAGGCCCCGTTTGGAACTACTTTTAGATGACTTTTGGGTAGTTAGTTTTTAACAAACCATGAAAAACTACAAAAATAATTCCAAATAGAGTCTAACATTGCCACTTCTCACATAAGCTACAACTTCTAAATGAAGAAAATCATATGTAAATTTGTGATTTTCCATAAACTGATTGAAGTGAGCTTCTGGTAGAAACTAGATAATAAGATATGTAATCACAATGCTAGTCTTACTATTTTTGATAAATTACTTATAAAGGAAGAAAGAGAGAGGAGGAGGATTTGTAAGAGGTAGATATGTATTTTAACTTATAGTAGAATCTAACTTTTACTAATAGACCTTTATTTACCATGCAAGATTTTTGAAGGTAAATTAGAATCTAACTTCTACAAAAACTTCCAAAAACCAACTAAAAAAAATTCAAAATCTCACTTCTACATTTAGAAAGTTACTAATGCAGCCTTAAATGTGTTTGTTCTTGAGGATCCATTTACAATGAAACAATTTGCGAAAAAGAAAGGCACAAACCATCTGTAAATATAATACTAATCCTCTATGAATTGGTGCAAATTCCCTTTTATAAGACCTTTAGAAATGATAGGCACTTGCCAATTGTCATGTGTCTAGAATGATCAATTAGCGGGTAAGATTACCTATCATCAAGAGACCTACAAAGAATTTCACTAGATTTTTATTTTCAAAACGAAATTTTATGGATCTACGAAATTACTCTATCAGATATAAAGAACCATGAATCAGCATTTGAATCATCTACAGGCAACAGGCCTAAACAATAAAACAAATGTAGACTCCAAAAGCATCTCCATCAGTCTATATTAATCAACTCATGGAGTTCAAATGGAATTGAATGGATAAACATCAAAGCAATAACATCAGATATTTTTATCTTGGAGATTTAGACACACATCATTGTATACAGTCTCAAACTAATGAGAAACCCATGCAACGCACGGGAAAAAGAAAAACTAAAAGTTTGAAAAAGTAAATTAAAAAATCTTAATACTATAATAATAATGACTCAGATGTGACAAAAAGGGAAAACAGTAACATTCTACATGATATTATTTTGTATAATTTGGAGAAATCATTAACATTTCATAATAGTGTTATTGTATAGATAATTTTTCAGACTTTACATACGTTTTTTGAAACTTAAAAAAAACGGAGGAAGAGAAAAGAGACGGAAGTAGGTTAGAAGGTTGGGAGGACAAATGAAACTTATTTTTAAAAAGAAATGGGAAATTTTGAATAGCAAATCAATTTGTCCCACTTATGTGTGTGAGTGTGCGTGTGTGGGAAGTTATGATTGTTATTATATAGTTTTACTGATATTATTAAAATTTAAACTCAAAAATCAACAAATAATATAAAAACTGTTAGAAATAGGGTTTAAAGATATTAGTTTATACCCTTAAGGATATTCTTGTAATCTTGCTTTTCACCCTCTCCTATGTCCCTTTCCTATACAAGGAGATTAGGGTTTACATAACAAAAAAGAATATTTTCTCTCTCAACATGATACCTAGAGCCAAACCTTAAATCCATCTCCACCACCTTCCTCTCCTTCCCCCTCTTCACTGAAAAACACCAACCGCCACTGGACTACACCTAAGTCCACTTTTTCCTCACCAGAAAGAGGCAGCACACCTACCTCGATTACTTCAACTATCACTACTGATTCTATTGTTTTTGTGCCACCCACTCCAACTTATATCTTGACTGATGAGGAGATCGAGTCCATGATTACTGCTACTAGTGCTCGTGGAATGGCATCCATCACTTCCACCACTCCTTCCTCAGGTAGTGCCATTATGGCTTCACAGGGTAAGTGGCTCGTTAATTCTGATGCATCTAACCACGTGACTGGCAATCGCTCTCTATCTGAGTCCTTCATAAAACTTGATGATATACCACCAATGAGGACTGTAGAGAGTGGACTATCTCCAATTTGTAGGTTTGGCAGTCTCTACACCCAACACACTTAGACTATAGAATGTCTATTTTGTGCCTAACTTCCCAATCAACTTGTTATCTATCAGTATTATTACTATGGTTTTACATTGTCGTGGTGTTCTTTACCCCACCTTTTGTTACTTCTAGAACCTCTATTCGTGGGAGAAGATTGGGACTGAGACTAAGCTTGAAGGGTTATATCATCTGAATGACCTGATTAAGCCTACCAACACTCCTGTTGCTTCTATTGTTAAGGACTCTTTCCTATAATGGCATGGTCGCTTGGGGCATCCTTTTGCCTGGATTTTACATCACTTATTACCATCTTTTCCTACATACGTCTCTATCCAGTGTGAAGCCTATCAGCTTTAAAAACATCACTGTGTATCTTTCCAGTCTATGTCAGATCCTAAGCAGTCTTTGCCCCTTGATCTTGTTCACACTGATATCTAGGGTCCGTGTCCTCGCCTGTCTGAAAAAAGGGGGATCTTTATTTGGTTACCTGTATTGATGATTAATCTATATGTACTTGGATCTATCTCTTGAAGACTAGATCTCAAGTTTTCAATGTATTTCAAAAGTTTTATCAAGAAATAAAGACTTATTTTGGTGTTTGCATTAAAACTTTACACACTAACAATGCTCTAGAGTATTTGAGTACTGATTTCACTTCCTTTTGTTCTTTACATGGTATTATTCATCGAATATCTTGTGCTTATACCTTACAGTAGAATGAGGTTGCAGCAAGGAAGAACCAACAACTCCTTGATGTAATCCGTACTCGCCAAAGTCTTGTGAAGGTTCCAACTTCGTTCCATCTTCCTACTAAGGACATGCTGTTTTGACTACATGTTACCAAATCAATCGTTTATCTTCAACCATTTTAAAGGACAAGTTCCCTATTTCTATTCTTTACCCAAAGGAACCCTCTTTTTGCTCTCACTTTACGAGTCTTTGGGTGTCCTTGTTTCGTGCACATTCATTTTCTGGCACGTACAAATTGTTCCCTTGTGCCATTAAGTGTGTCTTTCTAAATACTCTCCTACTCAAAGAGGATATCGTTGTCTTGATTCTTCGACTAGATGTAAGTTTATTTTTTGCTGATGTTACCTTCTTTGAGAATATTCCTGACTTCTCTTTCAATAGGAAGGATCTTATCTTGGAGAATACTGTCCCTCCACTTGTGCTACTTGATCAATCCCCGTCTACCATTCAACCTATTGTCCACATTAATCATTTTCCATCTATAGCATAGCCAACTTCATTGCCACTCCAAGTCTACAGACACTGCCATTATCATCAACTTATGATGGCTCCAAATACTGTAGACCTTGCTACTCTTCCTCCCAAGACTACGTCGTCTTCTTTAAGAGGTTCCTCTTCCCACAAGCCTACGGACCTGAATGTTCCTATTATGGTAAAGAAAGGCACAAGGACCTACACTTTACATACCTTGGATGATGTGGTCTCATATGCTAGTTTGCGGCTTATGTATCACCAGTTTACTGTGATTATGTTGTTGTTTTTGTTCCTAGAACCTATCAAGAGGCACCCAGCATTCCTCAATGAAAAACTACCATGGATGAGAAGATGGAAGCTCTTCGTTCATGTGGCACATGGACTCTTGTACCTTCCACCATAGTAGGCAAGGATATGATTGATTGTCGATGGGTTTTCGTGGTGAAGTACTTGACCATGGTCAAATGGATAGATACAAAGCTCGCCTTGTCGCCAAGGAATATACACAAACTTATAGTATCGACTTCTTTGACATCTTTTCCCTAATAACACAAAATGTCACCATCAGGGTCCTTTTTTTCTGTTCTAGTGAACAAGGATTGGCCTGTGTTCCAACTAAATGTCAAAAATACCTTTCTTTATGGTGATCTACAAGAGATAGTTTACATGGAACAACCTCCTGACTCAAAGAGAGTCACACGTCATGTTTATTTGCTGAAGAGATCCATTTATGGTCTCAAGCAAGATTCAAAGGCATAGTTTGACAAATTCAACAAAATCATTCATGTTATTGGCTTCTTTGGAAGCAATGCAGATCACTTTGTCATTGTAAAGAAGAAAGCCACAGGACTATTCATATTAGCAGTAGATGTGGATGAGTTGTTGACAATAACATCAAAAGCATTGAAAAGGCAAAAGAGTTAGTTGACGAAACACTTTGTCACCAAAGATATGAGAAAATCCCATTACTTTCTTAGGATTAAGATTGCAAGAAGCAAATTGAGAGTTGCACTTAATAAGAGAAAATATGCACTCAACCACTTAAAAGAAACAAGGTTACTTAGTGCCAAACCTGTCGATACTCTAATGACATCTAGCACTTATCAGCCATATGATGATTCATCACCGTTGGTAGATATGTCTCATTACAATCGCCTTGTTGGCAAGATCAACTATCTGACTATCACAAGACCTACTATAGCATATGTTGTGGAAGTGGTTAGTCCATTTATTGCTAAGCCACGGTAATGTTATCTAGATACTGCGATGAAGATACTGGAATGAATCAAGGGATCGCCTAGCAAAGGTCTCTTGTTCAAGAAGAATGGACAACTAAAGGTTATGTATATTCTAATGCTAGTTATCATGCTTTTGTGTCTTTAATGGTGGGAATCTAATAACATGGAGAAGCAAGAAGCATTCTACAATTGCTAAATCCAGTGTCGAAGTCGAGTATCGAAGTATTGCTCAGACTGCTTTTGAGTTTAGCTGGTTGAGGACCTTGATGAAAGATTTTGGAGAACCCTATTCTATTCTATTTCCTATGTTTTGTAATAATCAAGCTGACATCAACATTTCTCAAAAACCAATTTTCCATGAGAGAACCAAACATATTGAAGCAGATTACCATTTTATACGAGAGGAGGTCCTAAATGAAAGAATTTGCACTCCCTACATCTCGTTTGATGATGAGATTGTTACTATCTTCATGAAGCCATTGTCTACTTTTTCTTTCATGTCTACCAAGCTGGGCCTTTTTTATTTGTATGCCCCAACTTAAGGAGTGGTGTTAAAAATAAGGTTTACTGTTATTAATTTATACCCTCAGAGATATTCTTCTAATCTTGCTTTTCACCCCCTCCTATATAAGAAGATTAGGGTTTACATAACAAAGTAGAATATTTTTCTCTCTTATAAAAAACAAACTTGAATAAATTAATAAATGAATTAAAAGGAAACCAATGTTTCCCACGTACTCCTTTTTTGAGAAGTTCGGATGATGATGATGATGATGATTATTATTATTATTATTATATAGTTTTACTTACATGAAATATACTACTAAATAAATAAATAAAACCTATGATGATGATGATGATGATTATTATTATTATTATATAGTTTTACTTACATGAAATATACTGTTAAATAAATAAATAAAACCTTAAAAAATAGATTAAATAAAAAAAGAATTTAAATAAATCAATAAAGCAATTAAACAAGGAAACCATCAAACTAATATTTTTGGAAAGGTATGAGACATAAAGAAATAAATCTAAATTTTAAAAACAAAATCTAATCTTCTCCTTAAAAACAAGCCACAAAGCTCTCTCATTTCTCCCCTAAAAACCCCTTCCTACTTAATTTATAGGATTACATGAAATCCACTATTAGACAAATAAAAATAAACACAAAAAAATAAATTAAATAAAAAAATTTAAACAAATCAATAATGCAATTAAATAAGGAAACCATAAAACCAATGTCTTTGGAGATATATGGTACATAAAGAAATAAATTTAAAATTTTAAAACAAATTCTAATCTACTCCTAAAAAAAGTCACGTAGCTCTCTCGTTGCCCCACGGAAAGCCCCTTCCCGCTTGTTTATAATATAGGATTACATGAAATTCACTATTAAATAAATAAAAATGAACTCAAAAAATAAATTAAATAAAAAATGAATTTGAATAAATCAATGTAGCAGTTAAATGAGAAAATCATCAAACCAATATTTTTGGAGAGGTATGATACATAATGAAATAAATTTAAAATTTTAAAAACAAACTCTAATCTTTTTATGAAAGAAAGGCCACAGGGGTCTCTCATTGCTCCATAGAAAACCCCTCCCTGCTTAGTTTATAAGATTTAGACTGTAAATAAGTTGCCGCTTAATCTGTAGATTGGCTTTTGCTTTGTCATTGTGCCTCTAGTCTAGAATCACCATTCATACAAAACCAATCACCGATACAGACACTATCAAAATACCAAATCCCATGATCAATTGTCTTTACAACACCTAGGATTCTGATTCCAGACCTCATGCCTTTTGGATTTGCTATCATTTCATCAATCAATTTGAAAGCTGAAGACTCAAAATCAGCTCCTCTATGTAATGTGAAGAGGGATTCTTTACGTTGTTCGCTTAGAAAAAAGACAAATGAATCAAGCTCATTGGAGTTGCATTCTATAAATCCCTACAAAGTTGTCGATCCTCTATTTCATAGTTGCATTTGGGTGAAGAGAATTGGAAAAATGTTCAAAACACTCAGAAGTGGCAAATCCATGATTCTAAAATCTAATTCGCTAATTCATGGTTCTAAAGCCAATTCATCAGAGCGCAAGATGCAAACTCGAAAGAAATGCGTCCCCTTCCTCATCTGTCTTCAACCTTTCAATAAGAATGCGAAGTTCAAAATCAATAAACAAAAAATAATAATAATAAACCAAGACAACAACACTCTTCCCAAAAGCAAGGGACCAAAAAAAGAATGCAATCCACAAAACCGATGATAAGAATCAGAAGAGGCACGATCGAACAAGCTACTCCAAAACAAGCACATGAATGAAAAACAAGAGCACCGACAAAACTTTGGCTACCTTTTATTCCACGAGAACACACGAGAAGCAGCACGAAGAAGACAACACATGCAATCGGCCTACATCGCAATTCCATCCTCTTCTTCCCAACCTTCAAGACATAAAACCCACAACCCCTCACTACCTCACACCCTCAGCAACTTCCCACGAAGACCCACCCATCAAGAGAATATCACAGAATAAGACTGTCAACACCCAGGAAGCATCAGACAGAGCACAGCCAAGCCAACTCATGACCAGAACCACGGAGCACAAGAACGAAGAAGCAAACCACCCACAACACACAAAAGAAGAAAGTAACAACAGCAGCAGGTGAGGAAGAACAATTGGGTGAAAAAGAAAGAGAAAGGTGAAAAAGGAGGAGAGGAAAACAAGAGACTAGAAAGGAAAGCGACGGTTTCCGTAGGCGATAACCACGAGCTAAGACAGAACCAGATGTCTTCTTATATGACACGCCATGGGAGCTAGTGACGGACTGAAACAGACCACCAGCACCACTTGGCCCCCCTCCCTCCGCTCCGCACAAAAAAACCCTGCGACCGAACGCGAAAGCGAGAGATGGGTAGGGAGGGGAGGAGACCCAGGAGGAAGATGGAAGCGTAAAGATGGAATTCTTACGGAGAAATACGGATCAAAAATGGACTGGCAACGAGGGATGGAGGATGAGGAAGAGCTAGTGGGGAGTGACCAGAAACTCTCTCTCTCTCTCTCTCTCTCTCGCTGTCTTTATCCGAGTCGAATTCCTATTGGTCAGACACGAAAAGACACTGTGGTCCATTTTTTTCTTTTTAATTTAATACCTTGATTAAGTTTTTTTTTGTTAAATGGTGTGATTAACGCAGGTTGACTGGTACCTCTGTATAGTTGATGGTTGATTAGGAGCTGGTTGGTGTCAAGAATGGTCCAGGACATGAGGATGACTTTGTTATTAGTATTTATTCTTAGACTCTAATCTTTATATAGTTCCTTACAAGAGAGAGAGAGCTCCACAATTATTTACAGAGAAATTCAAGAGACCACCTTGCTTCTTCTTCTTTTTCTTTTTTTCCTTTTTTGGTGTGTGTTTGTTTGTTTGGAGAGATGCCGTTGCACGGTCTTGTTTTTGTTACAGCATAATACCGATGTATGTAAGATTTTGCTTAAAGATTTCTCTTTTTTAGTGCGACTGTACGCGTTTCCTGTTTAAACGTTCCGCGTCAAAAATCACCTCCACTCGCAGTCAAAATCAGCCTCACAAAGTCATTATCATGTAATAATAGTTTTCAAAATCTTTGGTTCCAGTGGAATGTAATTCCAAGAGTTATATTAAGCAGTAATAATCTAATTTCTGGAAATGTAAAGTAATTACTGTTTTAAAAGTTACATATTTCTAAAAAATTATTAGTGTTTGGTAGAACTATTGGAACATTATAGCTTTTGAAGAGAAACTATATGTTCAAAAGTTGTCCAAAAGTCCTACCAAACGGAACCTTAGACCTGAAATAGTGTAATAAAATGCGAACATGGTAGATGGTGTCGTGTTAATGCTAATATCTTTTGTACCAAGGTAAAGACTCATCCTCTCTTTCTTGTCTTTATCTAATATCTTGCTAGCTTTAAATACATCCAATGGCATTTCAAAGAACTATGATGCTTGTGACGTCATTCTCACGGGAGGGTTTCTCCATGATAGGGTAAATACATCTCTTGGATGCTTAAAATCGAGTAAAATGAGCCCGACATAGCAACACAACACGTAGAAATGTTAGGATAGTCTAGGTTCTAACAACTCGTCTTTGACAAGGAATCTTAATCTTGGAGCCCATGTTCGATAACTAGTGCCTTGTACGTATATATAAATAAGGATTCTTTGTATATATATCCTTAAAAACTACTTAAATTACAAATGTATCCTTATTACCATGTAAAATTGGTATACATATCAAAATTTACTCTATTAGCCTATATATATATATATATATATATATATATATCTATTAATGAACTTTAATGACGCAAATACCCTAATCTCTCTTCGTCTCTCTCCAAAATCATCTCTCTTTCTCTTGATTTTCGACTTTTGCATCTCCAGAACTCTAATGATGTGGTTTTCTTGGTCAGCAACACAACAACGATTTTGTTAATCATCTCATGATTTTTGACTAATGCGTCCAAATGATTCTAGATCTTTTACAGCCTCTTCTTTAACTTTTTTGACAACTTTTCTCCCAATATCTTTAAAAAATCCTCCTTGATCTCCTCTTTTGTCAACTCCAAGGAAAACATCTTTCGCTCTTACGACGACAAACCACTCGTCTTCGTCACAACTAAATTCCTCCTCCCTCTATTCTCCGTCAAAGCGTTGCACACCACTCTCCTCATCCTCAGATTCCATGACCTCGCTGTTACCTCCTTGTCAATCTTATTCACTATGTTGTTGTAATGGACCATAAGTTTCACCCTCAACACCTTCAAATCCTCTTCCTTCTCCTCTGCTTTTCAATGTACCGACCATCAATGGCCAAATTTAATACATCCGATTTAGGAAGGGCTTGATTCGGGAATCTTAACGTAGCAGAGCATTCGTTGGCTCCTCTGATTTAGGTCTTGCAATAAGAAGTCATCAAGGTAGGAGTTGGCCATGACATTTAGGGTGGGAGGAGTGGACCAAGTGGACCTCGACATTATAACAAGAATGCCTCTCAAGCAACTCAAACACCATGGAAAAGCAGTAGTAGTTGGCAAGGTTCTTATTAAAAGTGTACATGAGTCAGATTGGACCAGATTAAGGATGGATCTACAACTCAACCTAAATTATTCAGATTAAATAATTTTAGACTTATACGTAATCCAACTTCAATTTATATCCAACCTGACCCAACCCACAAACTTCAAGCTAGATTGGGTTGATTTTCAAATTTTATGTATACTTATTAATAACTAAAGATTACGTTTATAATTTGTTGTATAAAAATATACAACACTAATAACAATCATAAAATGACGAACAAGTTAATTATATTGTAAACAAAGACATGATTTACTAGTATTTCTTGAATAATATAAATTATCGTTCTGAAGCTTATAAATAATTCATAATAAAATGCAAAAGTGAGAGAATGAGGAGACAAAATCAAAAGATGGGATGGAGAGAGATCAAAAGATACCAAGATGGAATGGACAATGAATGGGTGAAGGAAGATTACGTGTAGAGAATAAAAGATGAAATCATAGAGAGAAGAGATTAGGATTTTATAAATAAATAATTATATTTATACCTTAAAGTTTGAAGTTAAGTTGGGTAACCTGTTCCTAAAACCCACGTCAAACCAAGAAAGTTCAAGTTTGATATTTTTTTTTGATCTATACCTAAATTATGACACAAAAAATCTAATCTAATCCAACTCAATCCAACCTACATTGATTAAATTGATTTGGTTTTCGGATTAATCTGAATCTATGTACACTCCTAGTTCCTATTTTAAGGAGAGACAAAAATGAATTAAGATATTTATGTTATTTTATCCAACTTTACGACGTAAAACAACATGAAATATAAGGTATGTTAACATAAGAATGTATATACCACAACAGAGTAAGTTTTAATAGATATATCAATTATTACATAATGATAAAAGGTACATTCGTAATTCAAATAATTCCTAAGGATATATAAGCAAAGAACCCTGTAAATAATGGTTGCCAACGTCCACCATCGGTGGAGGACGTGACCCCCCACCAAGTATTCTTTCTAACCAATGGGTACCAAGTCATGAGTCATCTACAAACAAAATTTTATCACACATATGGTAAATACAATGTAGATATGTATATTGTATTGGGACTCCAATGCTACAAGCCCCTCAAGAATAGCAACCGCGTGCAGAACAGTTGGTACCAAGATTAGGTTGGGTTAGAATTTTTATATTATGGATTAGATATAGATCAAAAAATCTTAAACATTAACCTTTTAAGTTAAGTATGGATTCCATAGACAGATTAATCTGAATGTATATATATAATTAATTATTTATATTTATAAATACATATTATATATATAATTATTTATTTATAAAATCTACAACATAATCAGATTGTTTATTATTTTAAATTTGTTATTAGTGTAGTATATTTTCATACAATATGCTATAGTTGTAATTTTTAACTCTTAATAAATGCATATAAAATCCAAGAATCAACCCGATCAAATCGGAAATTTGTGGGTTAAATTGGTTCGGATCTAGACTAAGATTGGATTGGATGTGGATCTAAAATTATCTAATTCAAATAATTTAAATTGGATTCCATTCTTAACCCGATTCGCGGCCCAGACATGAACCTTTTGCTGGACCATGGGTCTGCAACAGCGATGTTGATTGTTTGGATATTTATACAAGAATGAATGAACAACTACTTACCGTATAATATTAGTTGAGAGAAGTAATAAGAAAGATTAGGACTTATCACTAGCCTTAATATGACAATAATAAAATGTGTGTGGGCCATGATCATTGAAGGGCTTGGGTGATATTGAGCTTAAAGATAATTAATGCTGCAAGGTTTTGTGTGGCAATTGTGCTGGATCCATGTGCTTAGGCGCTAGCTAGCTAGCCAGATAATTGCCATGGGAAAAGTGTGTGGCAGGTAGATCTCATGTGGTTAGCCAACCAATCTTCCGGATTTTCCTTTTGTTTGCTTCCCTCGTAAGGCTGCTACGGTTGATGTATTCTTTAACGAGAGGTAGCTTTTGTTTGAGGGCAAGATTTGTTTGACAAATATCATCCTTCTCTCACAAAAGATCACGATGCTAGCAAAGCAATACCAGTGTGCTCGTTCTGTGTGGTAAACTTGAGCAGAATCAGAACCAAGGGATAGAGAACAAAGGAACAGGTGGCAGTGATTTTGTTTGGATTCCTGAGTACAAGGAAGCAGACATAC
Organism: Posidonia australis; assembly: GCA_024699735.1. Lineage (NCBI taxonomy): Eukaryota > Viridiplantae > Streptophyta > Magnoliopsida > Alismatales > Posidoniaceae > Posidonia > Posidonia australis. The sequence continues at coordinate 15,679 of JAMKQA010021288.1, read as the reverse complement.
CATATACGTACAAAGGAGGCCCTTGTGGCATGAGGCCTATTTCAGACGTTGTGCTCTACATATTCTGCTTGGTCTCACTCAGTTAGATCTTTTTACTGTCTGCCGAGTGCCGTCCACAACCCCACTGTACTCCTGCTGGCAAAAGAAGAGAACATAGACACATGCTCTCAATGGGGCCTGCAGTCAGAGATTATTGCCCTTATTTCCCAATCATGCTGGTCTTCCTTCTCATCTCACTTGCGTTTTGCAGCTTAATTAAAATGTAATACTCAACCATGTCCATATCACTCTACCCATATCAGTAAAATCAGAGTTTAAACATCCAACTCAACATCACTTCAGAGTTCAGACTCAGCAAGGAGGAGTCCAAAACCGTCCAAGATCTTGAATGTTACATGTCAAATCCAGTATTATACAATGTGGGGCTGATTTTTAACAGCCAACGGTGTATATGCTTGTCGGTGTGATACAAAGATGAAGTAGATAGTCCACCTATGTTTCAGCTCTCATCCTCGAAGCATACAACGACATCTACGTGCAGGTTTCCTTCGCAAATCCATGTTTACTGCGTGCCTGCAAGTTCTCTAATCATGCGTTGCTTAACTCATCAAGAAACCAAGTGGCACCTGGTAGTTTCCATCCGGAGAGGATGGGGAAACCCTTGCGGAGAGGAGGACCAGCACAGAGGAAGGTGGTGGGTCTCTTTGCCTCTACCTGTCCTTCTCCGAAGGACGTGTGAGTCTACATGTCTTTAGTAACGTCATCACGTCTCAAAGCAAAGCAAAACAGCTCTGTGCAGCTTTTCTCTTTCCCTGCGTTGCTGAAAGGTTAAGATGCCTCTGCTTCATGCACATGCTTGCTCTGGCAATCGGTTACCTGTCTGTAAAGGGACGATTAGTTTTATGGGAAAAAAAAATAAATAAATCATACGTCATGTCTCCTTGATTTCATCAATGCCAGCAACACATTAACCACATTGTACTCTTTTCTAATGGCAGTAACCACATTGTAGTTTTGATCTTTAGGACAGGATGGCAAAGCTGTCATACTGTCCTTTTGTTTCATTGTTTTATGTACAATCCATGTTGTCATGTTGGCTGCATACATTTTATTTTATTTATTTTTTAGTTTCTTTGAAATACGTTGACTATATAATTATATTGTTGTAGTGCAAACATATATGTCATTAAATTTTCACTGCAATGTGAGTTTTATAACCCTTTCATCTAATTAGGGTAAAAAAAACTCTGTAACATTTCGATACCATTGAAATCACATACATTATTCAACAGTAGACTTGACTCCTAAAATTATGCAATTAAACCATGTTGTAGAATATTAGGAGAACTAATATGTAATATCGTTTGATTTTTTGAATATAAAAGGAAAATTCAAAAAATGAGGTGTATACAATCATTTACAACCCCTTTTTCTCCTTTTCTTAAGGATAGCGTGAGATTGACACCAATTTGGATGTTAGAAATTAGATACCTGGATGAATAAAAATATGGCATTTGATAGTGGTCGAGCTTATGTGATAATATTGAGCCATGTGCATTTGTCAATATGACAGGTTCGTGCGTCAATGTGACAAAATCACATATTAGTGGATTCTAGGAAAAATCCTACGACGAAATCAAAAAGAGATGCAACAACAGAAAATTAAGTAAAATGTGGAATACGACCAAAATACTACTAACATGCAATGCTAACAATAGCAATGACATGCAGCAAAAACAATTATGACTTAGAATGGGAATTGTTGCTCCATACTTCGAGATAAACATCAACATGCAATAGAAATAGTATTAGAATACAACGAGGGAGAAAGGCAAAGTGAGTAGAGTGTATTGTTAATAATAATTACATATAATGAAAGCAATTACTGGCGTGCAATGAGAATAATTATACTATATATACAACATGATAAACATTAACATGTTACAGAAATAGTAACTGAATGCTACAAGGGCCATAGTCAAAGCGAGTGGAACCTATTTTTAACACTACGTTATGTACACTAATGTAATATACAATAAAAGTAAGTGAGATTGGTAACATAATTCCACTTAAAAGTGGAATTGACAAGAGTGGATTACTTATTTTCATTCGGTAATAAAAACTCACTTCTCTTTTCTCATTCATATGTTAACCTTCTATAAAATATCGCTTTCTCACGCCAACCGTGAGTTCTCACGACCTCATCTCCTTCCTCTCACAATCTCAAGTCCTATTACGTCGATCACTCTACTAGTAACAAGTCCTCTTATTATGAAATGGTGGTCAATGAAGACCATCGGAAGAAGAAGGCAACAGTCGTCTGTTATCCTTCTCCTATTAATAATGACCGAAAATGAATGTGGTGACCATTTTGGTGGAGAACCGTTGGAGGAAGGGTAGAAGTGTGGTGAAGGTAATATTGCTCCCCTACAAATAGAGGAGGAGGTCAAAGGCGTTGGGATAACGAACAACAAAATACTTGGAATACTTATCCTCCTTCACCACACGTCGGAGTCCCAAAACCTTCATGCAATCTTCCTCGTTCATCGACGATTTTCCTACACTTGTATCAGAGCCACGGTCGTCGCCCCCTTCGTCATCCAACTATAGAAAATCTCGACTCATTAGTCGCTCTCTTCTCCGCGCGCTTGCCAACGCTCTCGTGTCGCCTGGCCGTCAACTCCCTCACGCCCCTATTTTCTCTTACACGCTCGTCGCCCTGCACAAGCCACTGCCAACTCTCCACCCCTCTTCCCCATTCTATCTTGCTCGTGCACCTCCACGAGCCTCAATTCGACTTGTCCAGTTGTCCCTCAGCAACCGGCCGCCACCTTTTCGACATTCAAGTCCCAATCAGTCGATCCGATAGCCCTTACACAATTCAATCTCCTTCTTCACGATCGCAAACCCCCCTTGCGAGTCCTCACCTCCTTTGTTGGTTTGTTTTTTTGTTTCATTCATTTGAATTTTTTTTCATTTAAATAAAAGGGAGGTAGCATGCATATTATATGTTAGTATTTCTTTTGTTATATGTTAGCATGCCAATACATAGATCATTTATGTTTTATGTTAAGGTCTATTTTTGTTATTAGTTAATCACTACATTTTTTATCGTAGTTGATTACTACATTATTTAATTAATAAATACAAAAATTAGATATTTGATTAAATCCATTTAGTTTTTCCTAATTTTCATTGTATTATTTATTTTAAGTCTTAGTGCATGATTAAAAGATTATTATTTCGAATTGAAAATATTGCTTGATTTAATTGTTGGTTAAAATTACATGTTATAAAAAGGATTAGAAATTTGCAAATTTTCTAGAATTAGATATTAATTGGAAGTCTATTTATGTTATATTAATGTTTCTTGTTAGAAATTTATGATTATTTGTTGGAAGTTGTGATAAAATTTACTCCTAGAATTAATTTCTTATCAGAAATTATTTAGAACTTTATTGTATATTGCTTATTGATAGATAGCAAGATTTTAAATTTGGGAAATTATATTTGTTGTAGAATTGAAATTATGGCTACCAAGTTGATCACAATTGAATTGACAAAGGTTGAGAAATTGAATGGAGTTAACTATGAGATGTGGTACAGAAAAATTAGTTATGCATTAGTATATGATAATCTAGAACATGTTATTGAATCTAATCTCGTGGAAATAAATACTGACGTTTCTGAAACGGAAGTTAAAAAATTAGAAAAATGGAAAATAGAAGCTAAGAAAGCTAAGAGCCTTATGTTCATGTTTATGGAGGATAGTTTAATAAAGTATTTTGAAACATGCAACACTGCACACATTTTGTGGAATGCCTTGAAGGAGAAGTATAATAAAAAATCTGAAATGAACACACAACTTCTCATTTAGAAATATAACTCTAGTAAAATGCTTGAGGAATAAAATATAGTGGAGCATGTTAATAATATCATTGTTATAACAGAGGACTTAGCTACTGTAGGAACTCCTATATCTGAAAAATTGCACGTAGCAACCATATTAAATAGTTTGTCACATAGTTTTGATATGGTTACCACATCTCTAAGGTCATCCCCACTTCAGTTCACTGAATTGTTTGCAAGGTTAGGAACTGAACAAAAAATCACAATTAGCCGGAAGCGTCATGAAACCAACCTAGAAGAAGTAAATGTCGCTTTTCAAAAGCTAAGAATTGACAGGAATTATAAAGGAAAGAATGGACCAAATAGAAACCAATACAAGCTAAATTAATCACAAGAAAAGAAAGCACGAGGCTTTTATCACGCATGTGGCCAATTTGGTTATTTCAGGATAAATTGTCCTAATAAGGATGAAAATAAAGGCAAGACCTCGGAACAAAATTCAAAGAATAAAAAAAGTTTTGTTGGCGTAGTGGAGTGTAATAATGTTGTAAACCCTAATTCTAACGATTGGTGGGTGGATTCAAGTGTCACTCGGCACATCTCTAAAACAAGAAGGGACTGGAATCCTTTAAAGAATTTAGTCTTAAGGAACAACGCATCTATATGGGTAATAATAGCTATTTAGATGTGGAAGGTATTGATACCTATTGGTTGGATCTGGGAGACAGCATTATGGTTTTGAAAGACGTCCTCTATGCACCTGGCATGAGACAAGAATCTTATCTCCATGGGTACTCTAATGAAGAATGGTCTGAAAGTACGTTTTTATAATAAACGTGTGTCCATTAGGAAAGATAAAAAAGTTTTTGCTATAGGAAATTATGTATCTGAACATGATCTATTTAGAATTGCTGTAATTGACAATAAAATAAATGAAATTGATGTGGTTTCTGGTTATTCCTTATGTTATTTCTCTGAATGTGAATTATGGCATTTAAGATTGGTTCATGTTAATAAATCTAAAATGAAACAATTGATAAAATAAACATGTTGCCTGATATTAAAAATGTGAAATTAAAAAAATGTCAACATTGTTTAGTTAGAAAAATGACTAAGAAGCCTTTTGGAAAGGAACATAGATCGAATGAATTGTTGGACTTAATTCATTCTGATGTGTGCGGTCCACTTAGTGTTAAAACATATAATCACAAGGAATATTTTATGACTGTTATAGATGATTTTTCTAGATATACTTATGTGTATTTAATATCTTATAAAAGTGAGGTATTAACGTGTTCTAAAAAATATAAGCTGGAAGTAGAAAAAAAACTTGGAAGAAACATTAAGGTGTTAAGGTCAGATAGAGGTGGGGAATATAATTCTAAAGAATTTGAACTATTTTATAAAATGCATGGAATTAAAAGACATACTACAATGCCTAATACACCACAAAAAAATGGTGTGGCGGAAAGAAAAAACAGAACTCTAATGAATTCTATTAGATGTATGATTTTACATTCAGACCTCTCTAAAACGTTTTCGGGAGAAGCTTTGCTGATAGCAAATCATTTGTTTAATAGAATACCCACTAAATCTGTACCTAACACACCTTATGAGTTGTAGACCGGAATAAAGTCCAATTTACATTATTTAAGGAAATGAGGATCTAGCCCATGTACTTATTCCTAGATAATTAAGGGATAAGTTGGATTCTAGAATATTAAAATGTAGATTTAGAGACTATTGTAAAAATTCCTTTGGTTATAAATTTTACCATAAAGAAAATGAAATTATTGAATATAGAGATGCTACTTTTCTAGAAAATTTAGATGGTGAAAAAAAGGAAAGTGAAAAAGAGGAACCTTTAATGATAATAGGTGATGATTATTGAAATAATCTCTCGGAACAAGACCTGATAAATGAAGATGAACAGAATATGAAAAATGTGAATAAACCTATGGAAATTGTGAGTCAAAATTAAATTAAGCCTATAAATGGAAATGATGAAACTATAAATAGAAATGGACAACTGATAACACCTATTAGCAACAAAAGAATGAGGTATCAACTTACATGGATGGATGACTATCATTTGTATTCTTGTGAGTTTTCTTGTTTATTAGTAGATATGAAGAAAAATTACATGGAACCCATGACATATAAAGATGTCATTGATTCTCATGAAAAAGATCTATAACTTGAAGCCATGGTTGATGAGATTGATTCCATGAAAAGAAATCAAGTTTGGCAATTGTGTGATTTGCCTAATGACAGGAAAGTTATTGGATGTAAATGGATATTCTGGAAAAAATTAAAAGTTGATGGGTCTATTGAAAAATATAAGGTATGGTTAGTTGCTAAAGGTTATACATAAAAGTCGGGAATTGATTTTTAGAAAACTTACTCACCTATAGCTAAGTTTGCATCTGCAATAAGAATAATATTAGCTATTGTTGCACATTTAGATTTGGAATTACATTAGATAGATGTAAAAACTGCATTTCTGAATGGAGATTTACAGGAAGAAATATACATATCACAACCTAAAGGATTTCAGGTGGAAGGACATGAAGATAAAGTATGCAAATTGAATAGATCGATATATGGTTTGAAACAAGCTTCTAGACAATGGTATCATAAGTTTCATAATGTAATTGTTAAAATAGGATTTGTTTCAAATAGATTAGATTACTGTGTATATGTCAGGAAAATGGGAGCAAGTTTGTGATATTGTTACTGTATATGGATGATATCTTACTCGTCAGATTTGACATTGACATATTGAATAAAACAAAGGAAGAACTTAGCATGAAATTTGAGATGAAGGACATAAGGGAAGTATCCTACGTTCTTGAAATTCAGATCCTTAGGAATCGTAAAATCTAGAACATTGAGTATAAATTAGGATAGATACCTGCGTACGGTGCTAAAAAGGTTTGGAATGGAAAATTGTTCTTTAGCCCCTACACCATATATTTTTGGAAAAAGGTTAAGTAAGGAATAATGTCCTGGAAAGGGGAAAGAACCTTTGAGAGTACCGTATGCCCAAGTAATTGGATGTTTAACGTATGCTAAGTTGTGTACTAGACCAGACTTGGCAAATGCAATTAGTATTGTCAGCAAGTATCAAAGTAATCCCGAAATTAAACATTGGGAAGCTGTCAAAAGAATTATGAAATATATAAAAGGAAGTTTGCACCATAAGTTAACTTATCAAGGGGAAGAGCTTGAAGTTCTTAGTTATACAGATGCAGATTTAGGTGGTGACAAAGATGATGGGAAGTCCACTTTGAAACATGTGTTCATCTTTGGAGGTACAGTTATATCTTGAGGAAGTAAAAAGCAAGGATGTGTAGCGAAATACACACAGGAAGCTGAATATGTTGCATGTAGTACAACTGCATCACATACTATTTGAATCAGGAGATTTTTGAATGATTTAAATCTCAATTTGATAAGTGGAACAATAGAAATGTATTGTTATAACCAAACGGTAATTAGTCTTATACATAGTGGTGCAAATAGTACAAAAGGACAATATATTAACATACATTATCACTATATTCGTGATATTATGGGAAAAGGGGAAATAAAGTTGAGTTATATCCCTACAGCTGATATGATTGCTGATCCTTTGACAAAAGGAATTCCAGCGGAAAAATTCATCAAGTTTGTGAACTTGATGGAATTAAGAAACATTTCCATAGATGAAGGAAATGAAGAACATTCTCACAAATAATGGGAGTAGAAGATGAAAATTATATGCTCCATGAATAGTGGGAGTGGAAATTGAAGTTAAATATCTCTTTGCATGGAATTATGTATATGGTCTTCATGACCAAGTAGGAGATGTGAGATGGTGGTCAATGAAGAACATCAGAAGAGGAAGGCAACGATCGTCCGTTACCCTTCCCATGTTAATAATGGTCAGAAATGAATGAGGTGACCGTTTTGATAGGGAGCCGTTGGAGGAAGGGCTGAAGGGTGGCGAAGGTATTGCTCCCTTATAAATAGAGGAGGAGGTCAAAGGGGTTGGGATAACGAATAACAAAATACTTGAAATACTTCTCCTCCCTTACCACACGTCGGAGCCCCAAATCCTTCATGCAATCTTCCTCGTTCATCGGTGATTTTCCTACACTCACGTTGACCTTAGATCCATCTCATGTCCTTGTCTCCGTCTTACGTCCTCTTTCTCGGAGTTGTCGACCACCCTATGTAGCTCAAAGCATACGAAGTAGGTGGTTTCTCTTTTTTTTTATAGGTTTCTTGGCTTTTATGGTTTCCACCATTGGAGATGATTTTAGAGGATTCATTTCCATTTTCGATCTTATCTTCTTTGTTTCTTTGCCATATATATTAGTGAATCTTTATTTGTAGATAGATCTCCAATAAATGTCAATGACAGCTCTAATATATGTGAATGATAGTTGAGACATTATTTTATTTGTAATGAGATGTGATTATTAGAACGATAGTTCCAATAAATCATTGTAATGATATGATTTAGGTATAATAAGACGTGATTTGTGAGTTAGGAGACATGTTTTCAAAAGAATTGAGACATGATTTAATGTTAAATGAGATGTGATTTTAATATAATAAGATATGATTTCTTGTGTAATGAGAGATATGATTCAAGTATAATGAGATATGATTTGTGAGCTAAGAGATATGTTTTCAAATGCCTTGAGATATGTGTGACCATGCTGGCGAAGGGGGGACCGCGCTCCCTGACGCTGTTCGAGACTGTGCGGGAGTCGGTAGGGCCACGACGAGTCTGGTGGTTCCGAGGGGGAAAAGAGATGACTCGAAAACACCAGAAAATGAGCAAAAATGAAAACATGGAGTTGCCACCTAGTCTATTCAAAACGGAAAGACGAGGAAAACCGTATCAAAAGATCGAAAAGGCGAAATCGAATGCAAAAAGGAAGACTCATGACAAATGGATTTGACACACGGATCATTACGAACCAGAGAAAGGGTAAGGACTCCTACTACGTGCGGGGAAGGTGTTAGGCACCCCTGCACGCCCGACGAGTCAGTCTTTCTCGGTATCTCGCTCGCGTGCATGGGAATGTAGGCGCTTGATGCCAATTAATGGAGTATATAGATGATGCTAGGAATGTAAATCATATGATCAAAGTGACAAAACCAGGCTAAATGTAAAGCATACTTGAGTCAAACAACATGTAAAGCACAGGATTGAAACCACGTGGGCCCACTGACTAGGCTGGGTCAGGGTTAGCCCCTGGACAACAACGCGCGTGCCCAGAGATCCCACAACTGTTAGCCATCATGGCCATACCCACAACACAAAGGTGCTACATCAGAGAGCCAACAAGATGTGATCGAAAATGGACAGTGAGGGGGGTCACAAAAGCCAAAAATCGTGAATCCAACATGTGCGGAAAACTAAAAAACAACAGAAAACACATGTTTTAAATACATCAGGAGGTGAAAACTATGCAAGGGACAATAAAAAAAGCATGAACAGCTTGTATTAGAACAGGTGACCTTAGCCTGGTGGGGACCTGAGCCTATCTGTGCCCTGGTCCATCCGCGCATGTGGGGCGTACATTCGTGACGTGCGGATGGAACAAGGCCACGCCAGGCCCGCCTCCTTCCTCGCTTCCTCCTCGGATGGCAGGTAACTCCAGGCAGCGGGGCACGTCTGGGAGCTTGGGAGGACCACCAGGGTGAGATGCAAATGTTGAGCTAAAGGTGAAATGCAATGGGCTCCTCTCTCCACTTCCGTCGTCGGCGTCAGTGCTGACTCCCCTCGGGCGAGCCTTTACGTGAGGTCTCTGGTGCGAGAGGTTGTCTCGGTCGCTCCGGAGGATCAAGAGAGAGGAAGGGAAGCCATAGGACGTCCGCATCAGGCGCTCAAGGGTTGGGGTGACCTTACGCCGGTGATGATATCCGTCAGTGGCGAAAACAACGGGATGCACCAAGTTCAAGTGAAAACTGGAAGGAAACCACATAGGAGGAAAGCAAAAGCGATGCTTGATACCTCTATAACAGTCCGGGAGGAAGCGTTGTACCTGTGGGCGACTGGGAGCGTCGTCGACCCTAGTGGGGGAAAGGACTTCGACGGGAGGATGGACGGTTACCGCGGGTGGCTGGGATTGGTCTGGAAGTGATGGGAGAGCTCGAGGGAAACCTGGGATGCTCACTGGAGATAGATGGGAAGGATGTTGGTCGGAATTCGAGGGTCGGAATCAAAAATCCGGCGAATGCTTGGTCCTCTTGGCTGAGGGTGCTCCCCACGGTTTTGGTTGGTCGCTTTGGTGGTAGGTGGAGAATGGCAGGGCATGGTGCAACTGTCAGGGGTGGCAGGAAAGGGCTCACTGGCGCCGTTGCAGGCCTTGCGTGTCAGCGAAAGCGGCGCAGGGCGTGGGTGGCTGAGGACAAGGCGTGGGCGAGTTCTGGAATGTCAGGCACGTTAGGAGACAAGTCGGCATTACGTGCACGGTGTTGCTCGTATGAGGTTGTACAACGAAAGCGACTAGTCCAGCGACGCCCGCAGTGCTACCCTGGTCATGACACGCGCTTGGGCCGCACATGCGGGCCACGCGTGTCATTTGGGCCAGAGCACACGGGCCGGGTTTTAGGTTTTGGACTTAATTGGTTAAGGTTAATTAGGGGTTTTCTGAATTGGTTTAGGTGTATGGACCTAGTTGGGGAATTGGGGGAAATCCAGGTCAGCCGTCCAGTCGCGCTCCCCGTCGGGTCCATATGCCAACACAGGCCAGAAACCGGGGTGTCTACAATATGATTTAATGTTAAGTGAGATGTGGTTTTAATATAATAAGATATGAAACATGATTTATGTATAATGAGACAGGATTTGTGTGTTAGGAGACATGTTTTTAGAAACCTTGAGACATGATCTAATGTTGAATAAGACGTGATTTTAATATAAGAAGATATGATTTTTTATGTAATGAGAGGCACGATTCAGGTATAATGTGACATGATTTGTGAGCTGTGAGTCATATTTTTAGAAGGATTGAGACATGATTCTTCAATTATAATGATAATATGTTTTAATATGTATTAAAAAAAATTCTTGAGATCTAAGACATGATTTATGAGTTGAGAGACATAATTCTTCAATTGTAAAGATATCATATTAAAACATGATATCTTGAAATGAGACATGATTCTATCAAACTCTATGAGACATGATTCTTCTTGGAACGAGACATGATTCTTCTTAAAATGAGTCATGAGAGACATATTTTAAGAAAAAGTGAGACATATGAGATGCGATTCAGGTGTAATGAAACATTATTATTAATTGTAAAAATATCATATTTTAATATGCATTGAGACTTCATTCTTCAACTATGTAACAAGTTTTATATAAGTTTGTCTTTGATTTGTATATAATGTGATATGATATCTTTTTTTTGCAGAATTATCAATATGGGTACTCCTAAAATACCTTTGATATGTCACAATGATGGATACTTTCAATAGAGTAAAGGAGAGATATCTTCTTACTACAGTGGTCGCATATCATTTTTGTTTGTGGATCAGAATTTAAAATATGATAAGCTCAAATATATAGTATATGAGGAGATTCTTCAAACATTTATTGAAGAATATTCAATTGAACTACACTATAAAGTAAGACTACCTACCAATACTATTAGAAAAACAAGATTTTGTGAGGACATATGTCCTCGTAGTATCCTCACTACGTCCTCATTAAGTTGTCGTTATCGCTTATTGTTAGAACATTGTGAGGACCATTTGTAATATTTGAAGCCTATATGGCCCAACCATAGATTAGTCACATGGATTGGTACCACGGATCAGTCCCGTGGATTGGTACTGTGTTTTGGCCAGTTCAGAAATCCAAAACTGATGTAAATCATGTACCAAGATTGATGCCTGTTTGTAATCTGGATGAACTAGTTGTATAATAGCAATCATGGTTGATTTGTGTTTAATTCTCCTTGTTGTGCTGTACTGTGTGGTATTTTGGACATTTTGTGATTCTTGTATGTGTGTGGGACCCTAGGACGAGAGAAAATGCCAAGTGAGCACAATGGGCATCGCCCCTTACTGTGTACACCTTATCCTGTCAACGGTGTCGCATCCATCGTGCCCTGTTGCTGGTCAATCCGAGATTTCAAGTGATTGTCGACGTTGAGCGGCAACAAAAAAAGAAGAGGTGAAATAAAATAGGGGGAGGAGATGGTGTTGAGGAAGAAAAACCAGAGGGAGAGTGGGGAGCTAGAGGAAGAGGGAGAGAGCGAGAGAGAGGTCCGGAGGTCTAGAGAAGAAAGAAAGGAGGGAGACAAGTTGGAGAAGGAGAGAAGCTCGCTGACAAAACACTCTGTACGCATCCCTCCTCCCTTTTTCATCTCTAATTTTATTTAAGTTAGTGATAAATTTGTAGTTTAGCTTGTTCTTGATATGTGGTAGAAATTCCAGAATTTTTAGTGATTTGTCAGTGGATTTTCGTTGAATTTTCGAATGGATTACTCACAATGAATCATAGTGGGTTCTTTTGCTTTGAATTTTTATAACTTGAGCTATACAAATTGGTTTTTAATGATTCTTGTCCCAAATGGTAGAAGACTTAGGGCTTTACGTTTCCATATATGTTGTGTGATTTTAGGGAGCCTGTGGTGAAATAGCCTTAAGTTCCCATTTCTAGCAATTTCCATTCATCGTGTTTTAGGTTCCCTAGTCTATCTGTAAAAACCCGAGCTCCATATTCGTCTTGCAGACCAACCCCGTGAGTTGGTCCCATGACCAACTACCACGGATTGGGACTCATAGACCTTGTATTTGTTGATTATTTGGTGTAAATCATGGTTTTGATTCCAAAAATGATTTATGTGGTGAAAATGTTTTGGAAAATGATTTTGAAAAGAGAATGCATATGTTTTGAAAATGTTTTCTATGGTTTCAGTAGAAACTACGTAGCCAAAGGATCGTTTAGGCGGAGTTGGGGAGTTGATACCTCCAAGAAGTCCGATATGAGTTCGAGGTTGAGGCTGCCGAGTTTGAGTCCGAGGATGGAGTCCTCATGATTGTGGTTGTGGTACTATAGGACTCAGGAGTGGGAAGACCAGGATTACCCTTAGTGTCGGTATTGGTCGAGCTTAGGATTCAAGTTCCTTGGTGCTTGGGCACCAACGGGCGTCTATAGGATGCACCCCGTGCTGTGTGATATGTGGATATAGTGAGGCTGTAGTTGGGGTAATTAGACTCCTACATGAGGTAGTTCGCCACGGTAGTGCAGTAAGGTCGGGGTTGGAGCCCCCGTCGACAACTTGTGGTTGGTTGGGTGCTTGTGGCCAATGTGGCTCAATAGATTTTCACATTGTGTGTGTAAGTATGGTTTTGAGCTGAATTCTAGTTGCAGTTTGGCTTTCCAAAAATGCATAAAGTGGTTTTTCAAAAATGCATAAGATTTTAAAGAAAAATGATGACTACGATTTGAAAGGCATCATTTGTAAAGTGGATTCTTGAATATTGATAATTGGATTTTAAGGCATTGGTGTTTCTTTTGATTTGACTTTAGTATTGTGTCATCTATCTGTGGATTTCTAATGTTTTCTGTTCTCATTTTTGATAGGTGTGTATTAGATGACATTGATGTTATTTACACGTGTTTGTAGAAGTAGGAAGATAAAGACACTTCGTTTTGCTCCTGATTTGATGTAGAAGTTGAGGTCGTGGATTCCTAGCTTACTAAATCAACAGCTGGATGTTGTTCAGCTGCTTCCTCGTGCAACATAACCCTCTTTTTCCCTTCAAAACAAATGGATCTGGATTAGACTAAGGTGAAGTAAGCAAGAATCAAAAGAACGTAAAAAGACATGACTAATGGACCTAGATACTAACCGAGGGTTGTCCTCGTATGCAAATGCAATGGATCTAACATGAAATATGATAATGAAATAGAAAAGGAATATGAGAATGACACTCCCTTCACCCTTTTGGACACGACATAGATGAGGAAGCAGAGGCACGAACAAGAGTTGGGTGTTGAAGATCAGATTAGAGGGCTCCTTGTAGGAATTCGGCAGGGTTTCGCCAAGGATCACTCTCTTTGAATAGACTCTCTCAAAAATCAGAATGCCTCCTCCTTGACCAGATTTGAGCAACGTGAGAGCATTAACTCTGCCACAATTAGCGACTCACCAATACGTTCAAAGACCTTAAGCTTGCCACTAGTTTGAATGGGTCAGCTCTGCCACAACTAACGACCTTGAACTAAGTGAAATCATGAACGTTTTTACGGAAAATATGGAATATCTGGAAGATAGAGTGGAAAACCCTTAGTCCTATGATTCGGGGTGCCTCAAAAGGTTCTTATCCTTGATGGACTTTGGAAAATGTGAAAATAGGATATCTACAATATTTTCCTTGTGTTTTTTGCTTTCAGATGCAAATTGAGAAGTGAAGTCTAATCTTGATGCACAGTTTGGAGCCACATAGCCATGCACCACCAGTTCTCGGTGGTGATAAATAGTTATAATTTTTATTATTAATCTTAGTTTTCATATTGTAGATACCCCGATTTGCAGCCACTTGTCGACAAATTTCTTCGAAAGAGTTTACTATAGTTGTGACGAGGCATTTCTCAACACTAGAACCTACCCCAACACAAAAACCTTCCCGATGCCATAATCCAATCCCTTAATACAAGCCTAATAGCCCATTTGATGGTCCAATTAATCGAACACAAACCTAGACCTATACCAGGTGCACTTTGTGGGAATACTATTGTGGAGCACCTAGGTGGTGCATTGCTCTGTTTTCAAAGCACCTGCCTGTTGGTTTATCCGATGGACGTTGGCATTTTCACTTCTTATTAGTGTGCGTGGACCATCACATCCCTATTCCTAAGTCTAAAATCACATCCACTCCATTTTGCCAATTAAATCTCATTTAACCAAGCCTTTGCATGCATGCATTTCACGTAGCCATTATATGCTATTACACCAACTGTAACATCTAGGCCTGATTATCCATTTTCATTATAAACCATGTAATTATTTGCAATATTGTGTTTAATGGTTTATTAATGGATAATCTGTTGTTTCTTGGTTGTGTGTGGCCGTGGTTGGTTTTCTGTGCATCTGCATGTAATTTGGGGCCCATATGGAGTTCGATTTGAAGATGCACAGTTGTCTCGGTTTGCGTGTCATTATTTACTCTTTTCTTTTTTTCCTTTTTTCCTTCTTTCTCTTGCGAGCCACGCCCTTCCACCACTGATCTCGTCTTCTTCTTCTTCCTCTTCTTCCACCCGTGCCACCAGCGACGGAGGCCTGTGCCTCCCCATCTCGTCCGACGGGATGGGTGGCCGGCGCCATGTGGATGGTGGCAGAGATAAGAGAGGGAGGCAGTGGGCAGAGCAGAGGAAGTGTGCGGCGAGAAAGGAAAAGGAAGAGAAGAAAGGGAGCTGAGGCGCGCGAGTGGGAGGAGGTGGTGAGCCGTCCGTGCGTTCCGCCGGAGCTTGTGGAGGCTTGCCGGAGTGTGGTAAGGGTCGCCTGTGGCCTGAGTGAGGTACGCGATCCTTCTCCTCCTTCCGTTCTGTTTTTGGGTTAACGGTAGATTAAATGCATGAAAATCGTGTTAAATGCATGAAAAATTGTAGGAAATCATAATATGATTGGGAATGAGTTCTATGATGTGTTTGTGTAAGGATCATGCTAGTTTGTGCGGATTTTGGGAGTTTTGTGGAGTTTTTGCCTTAAATGTTTTAAGGTTTATTTCTTAGCATGATTCCTTTGCGAATTTATATCTTCCTGCGTGGTTGTTGAAATCTTGATTGGTTTGAGGGAGTTTTGTAGTAGAC